>JANZLD010000006.1:25844420-25864118 GCA_026413575.1 Erythroxylum carthagenense | reverse complement strand
AATATTTCTAATTATCATCAAAAGTTCGGGGTCCAACATTTCTCCCCCTCTTAAAAGAATTTCGTCCTCGAAATTCACACATAGTCATCAAGTAACATATCCTCCTAGTAATAGTTACTTTACTTTCTTATCAATTTCTTATCACACATATTCTTAACTTAATCACTATTTTACACTTCTCATTTATATCAAAACACTATTTCCTCAAATAATATATTTCTTAACACATTTTCACGAGTCAATGGTCCCATTTCTTAAGGAACCCAATATGGGCCAATAATCATCCAAAATCAACCTATTGATCTTTCACACATATATTTTTATCTTTTATCACATGTCTCAATCATTCCACATTTCATCTCACACATAAATATCCAAAAGCAAGTCATCAAGATTCATCATGAAATTTTAATCACGATTTCATAATCACAAACCTAAAATTCATCAAAGTTCTTAACCCTCATCAATCACTTAATGAGGTCGTCACATACTTCATAAAAATCCATCTCCATGCTCATCTTTCACTCTCAAATGGATATACACAATCAAATTATCCTAATTCCTCATGGACTTCAAATCTCAATTTTATGAACAATCTCCTAGAATCACTCAACATTCTTATCATCTTCATCTATCAATCACTTTGGTATGCACCTTATCTTTATCACAAACTCACAATTTCAATCTTATGCTTGAACACTGTTATACAAATCAGTTAGACACAAACGCCCAAGTACGATCATAATACTGGGCTCTGATACCATCTATGTTGGGATCCGATCAGGGAACCGGATCTCAACCGAAAAACGGAACGGAAAAACAGAAAATTGATGTTGTGGAAGTTGTCTTGAAATTCTTGAAATATGGAAAAATGCTGAGAGAAATCAATGCAACTCATATATACTTGATCCATAAATTACTCAATATCAACTATCTCTATGAGTTTCGAACCATTTCATATTGTAATATTGTCTATAAGGTGATAGACAAAGTCCTTGCCAATAGATTAAAAGGAGTCATTCAACCAAATTATATGTATAAACCTAAATAGTTTTTTTTTTCATGGCAGAACAATCTCTAACAACATTCTTTTGGTTCAGGAACTGTTGAGGGATTATAACACTTGCAGATCAATTAAAAGTTATGTTGTTAAAATAGATTTCTCCAAATCTTTTGATAGACTTCAATGTAATTTCATTTTAATCAACCTTGAATGGCTTAGTTTTCCCAATTTCTTTATCAATTGGATTTATGCTTCTCTCTCAACCCCCTTCTATAGTATCCTCATCAATGGTTCTCCTCCTAAGTAGTTCAGAGGGACTAATTGTATAAGGTAGTAACTCCTTACCTTTTTGTCATCTTTATGGAAATCAATAGAATTATATGGTTTAATACTTCAAGTTGTCCTGCTTTTAGCTTCCATTATATATGTAAGGAAATTCTCCTAATCAGCTGTAATTTGTAGATGATCTCTTATTATTTTTATGGAGTTGATAATCCTTCTATTTCCACTTTGCATTAGTCTTTTTAGTCTTTTTGCAGGTTATATGGTTTAAATGTCAACTCTTTTAAGAGTAGAATCTATTTCTACTCAGACATTACTAATACTAATAGATTCAAAAAAATATTTGATTTGAATATACATAGCCTACCTTTCAAGTATCTTGGTGTTCCTATATCTTTCAAAAAGCTGAGATATCAGATATCAGGACTGAATAATGATCTTAGAGAAATACAAGAAAAATATCAATGTTTGGCATAATAGAGAACTTTCACAAACCGGAAGAGTTTAGCTCATAATCTCAATGTTGAACAATCTTCACAGTCATTGGAGCTAACATCTCCTTTTACCTAAGAAAATCAACAAGGAAATTGAGATATACAGTAAAAATTTTCTCTGTTATGATAATAGTGACAACTCTAAAGGAGCTAAGATCAAATAGGAACAATTATGTTGGAGAAAGTAGGAAGGTGGAGTAGGATTTACTTCAATCCAAATGTTTCAAACAATCCAGGTGGCTAAAAGAATTTAGAGGCTTTTTAATGATAAGGAGTCTCTTTGGAGTAAATAGATGAATGAATGTTATCTAAAGGAATCCAACTTGTGGCAGATTACACAAAAGAAAGAACACTCTTGGCCTTTAATTTAAATCATAAGAAAAAGACAAGTTGTGTATCCTTTTATTAGAATCCAAGTTGGAAATGGAGAGGATACTTGATTTTGGTTTGGCAATTGGACCAACCTAAGCCCTCTATACTTGGGAGCAAATATTTCAACTTTCCTAACTAGAATTCGAACTTAAGCTCGAGCTAAGAAGGTTATAATTCATAACATTTGGCAAATTTTAGGTATGGGATCTAAAAGACTTTTGAGTCACTTCCCTAACTACTTGCCTAAACTCTCTTTAATTAATAAACCTATTTAGTCCATTAACAATAATTTGTAACTCCCCATGTCGTAAAGCTCTCAGGACATTTATTCCTCTCATTTCTTAGTATAACATTGTTTGTAAATATTCTTTGAAACCTAAAGCTTCCTTTATCACTTAGTTAGTAGTTAGAAGAAGATTAAAAACCGAAGACAGGGTTATTGGGTCTAATGATATCCTATATGAGTTATGTTGTCTAGAAGCTGAAACCATTGATCATGTTTTTTTTTTCAAATGTAGCTACACAACCGCCATTTAGGCTAGAATGTAATACTTATTGAACCTTTTTTTCCTAGTAACTAAATGGGATAATATATTGGTGTGGGTTGAAAATAAATATCACACTTTGAAGAAAGATCAAATATGTCTAATGCTCAACCTAAATTGTTCAGTGTATGCAATACAGATAGAAAGGAACCAAAAATTATACAACAAGATCAAAACTAATAAACACACCTTATCATACAAGATAAGTTGCTAGATTAGAGAACCCTTGGTAGCTCGCGAAGCATCTGAAAAGATGAGCCTTCCTCTCATCAGAAGATGGAATCTTTAATTTTTTAAATTTCTTCTCAAGGATAATAGATAGAAAATTGATGTATTCTTACTAAACTTACTTGGCATAACTTTGTATTATCTCCTTTGATGCCTTTTGTGGCTTATTAATGAAATTTTTAACTGTCGAAAAGATTGAACCACTTGTTTTTTGTTCAGTACAATTTAAAACTTCAAAAAAGTTATGTTATTATCATTATTAATTTGAATATATATAATTTCTTTAATTTTTTAATCATTTAATTTTCTTTGTTTATGAGGAGTTTTAATAGAACAGTAGTTTTGTAGATCCAATTTGTCTTGACCACGTCGATCTTTTAGCAGATTGTGTTTTTTAGGAACCAAGTTTGATAAATGAGAGTGACTTGAAAGATAATCTTGGATGAGAAAGTATAAACATATCATTTGGTGCAACGAATTTGAATGATGGAAATGATGAGGCTCCTCTAAACAATGAGGATTTTATACCGAATGAGAATTAGAGTTAATGTGATTTGATCAGATTGATTAAATGAAGTTCTAGGTTTTCATTTCTTCTTTTCTTTTAATTTAACTTATATTTCATGCATATGTTAAATTCTATATATAAATTTAAAACTTTTAATTGTAAATGTTTTATTTCAAGCTGTGATTATGTTTAATTATGCTCCTCGGCATGACCTCCTGTTGTAATAGTTACGGAGTCATAGAATTTTATTATTTTTTCTATTTGATGTTTTGATATAATTATTCTTCATTATATGATAAAATTGTAACATTTTGAGTACTTTGTATTATCCTTAATTTTATATTTATATGATAATTGAACAATTTTTTTCATATTAATTATGATTATTATTTATATGTGAAATATGTGAAAAGTCATATTAATAGAAATAAATAAATTATTATTATTTTAAATTTCTATTATTATAATTTTTAGAGACAAGATTAATTTAAAATTAAAAATTATATATCATAATACATTAAGGGATTATTTTACAATTTTAAAAAATCAAGGACTATTTTATAATTTTAAAAATTACTCAAAATAATACTCAATATTGACCGATACTAATACAATACTATATTAAAACTAAATTTGGTACCGATATTGGTATAATATTTATATTTTTTATAACTTAACTACTTAAATGCCTCATCATTCTTGTCTTATAAGCTTTCGAGTGGGATGGAAACTTTGATATTAGCTTTGGTCATCACCTTGTAAGCACCTTTAACTACCTTCCTTTTCTTTAATTAATTTATTCAATTATAAAAATCTATGCTAACTCTTTAGCATAACATCTTTGAGTTCCAGCTTTAATTTGCTATCAAATTAATATATAAAATTCTCCCAAAAAGATTTTTTTCCATAAGAATAAAATAAATTCAACAAAACTATGTTATATTTCTTCAGAAGGTCAGAGATAAACGTTTGAACTTCTTTGGACCCTAAAGGTGTTATATTGTCAAAAGTTAGTACTGTTGATGAGTATTTCACCACCTAATAGAGTTTTGATATGCCTATACTCCCATTAGTACCTTATTGTTTTAGATTCACTTTTAGACAACATCATCCCAGAAAGCTTATTCACCTCATATAATCTCCCAACCAAGAACAAGAAATTGCATAAAATAAAACCATTAACATAGCTTAATAAATATGCTACTTATAGCATGATCAACTTATTAAAACATCCAATTCTGCAAAAGGCTACCAAAATACTTGATTTATAATTTACATGCTATTTAAACCATCTTTTGTGACTCCCAATAACAAATCATTTTCTTATAATTTGATAAGTTGTAACTATGATACCGTCACCATGATTGCTACTACAGTAACAACAGTAGCCACTTTTAGTACAACTATTATTCTTGCCAATGATATTTCAAAATTGAAGTGTACAACTACTTAAGGGGTCTAACCAAAGACTTTTATGGTGCAACGAACAGATGCATTAATAAGATCATATAGGAAAAAGTAATCCATATGCCATACGACAACATTACCACATTGTAATGCAAACTTGACGAACAATGCTAGCTGTAATTAGAGCAATAACTTTTGTAAATAAGATTACAACAAAAGAAGAAATAGAAAAATAAATGTTTTTCGTTTATCTTCATACACATACAACAATGAGAAAATCTTTTAAAATAAAAAGGTGAATTAGGTGATAGGGAATACATAGATTTAGTATACCAAGATTAGGATAGTAGTTGTTAGAAAGACTTTGAAAAGAACTCCAAGTTTGCATACAAAATGAACCAAAGTCTAAGCATGGTAGTTAAATTCTCGCAATTCAACTCAACCTTACCAAACCTATAGTCTAATCCGTTTATCCATGATCCATCATTTAAGCACCATTTTGTCCTTAATCTCACCAAAGACATCTTAAGCAAGTCTAACTCGTCCTAACCAAGCCAATCTATGCCCCGCGGTCCAGCAAAGCTAGTTGCAGCTCGAACTTTGCTTAATCTTGTTTGGTTAAGTTACCTTGAGCTTTCATATTCCATTGTCATACATGTGATCTAGTTAACCTTTTACTCAAGGCTCATTTCTAGTTAGCTTTTGGTCTCGCATCTGAATCTTCCATCTCATCGAAAATATCCACCAATGTGCACTAGTGTATGTCAACTTGTCGACAATACTCATTTTCCTTGCCTCCTCGTAAGTCTTTGCTTTGTTTTGTCATCCCGAGTGTCAAAAATTAGCTAAGGGTTACTAATGCTCATACAAATTATATAACCTAGAACTTAAGGGTCTAATAACTTACCCCCACTATAAGAACTCAACGCCCTCGTCAAAATAATCCGTAAAAACTCCTTCTAATGTGATTCCCTAAAAAATTTCTTAGTCATTGCCGCATCTCCCATATATCATTTCCCTTTTCCATTGGGTTAGTCATTGATTTTGTTTAAACGCTCCTTTGCAAGGCTCATTGCGCCCAGTAAAGCATAATTATTGAGGTAGACTTCTTTAGTCGAGTCATCCTCTCCTTTCTTTTGATCTTTCACAATTAGGAAATTTATTTGCTCCTTACCGACCTTTTGTTTTGAGCCTTCTTAAGCAAAGTGTGGCCTTTCACAAATGAAACAAGCAATATCCCATTTTGTTTGTTTCTTAGACTTGCATTGAGAAAATTCATATACCTTCTTTTTCCCTTTCTACGAACCATTCCATGTCCCACAATTTTTTTGTCCTTGTTGTTTAGTCGAGTAGATGGTGACATTTAGAGATCCAATAAGCCATCTGCAGTCACTATCATGCTAGGGAGGTCTTTCACATTTTGCTTCCAAAGCTCTATTTGTGCCTAACCTTGTAAGCTGCTTATGAAATTGAATAACTTGTCTTCCTCATATATGTTTTGCACGTCCAACGTCAAAGATTTGAATTTTGTCACATACTTCTATATTAAGTCATCTTGCCTCAAACACTTTAAAGCTTCTCTCGTAAGTTATGAAGTGTTTTTGGGGAGGAATTGGTCAGTTGGCTCCTTCTTTATTTTCTCCCAAGTGTCAATAAGAGGTCTACTTGCACTGATAATGGTAGAGGTTTACGTTCTCCATCATAATTTTACATCTCCATTAAGATACGTTGCCAAAATGTTCACCTTTTCTACGTTCGACACCTTAACAACTGCAAAATACTGCTCTATATCCCACAAGAAGTTCTCAAATTCCTTAGCATTTTTAATGCCGTTGAAAACTTTTAGTCCATGCACCTTTAACATTGTGATCTCAGTATGCCCCGCATCTTGAGCTGCAATCGCACATTGGAATATGATCATCTAGAAATTAGCACCCTCTCCTTCTTTGTTCAATTTATCCACTTTATCTTGCAATGCTTAGATCTGTCTCTCTAAAGCTTCAAAATGTGATGCATAAGAAGGGACTTCTTCTTCACCCATGGGTAAAGGACCGATGAGTGCTTCCACCCTTGTAGCACACTCATTTAGATTGCTACCACCCGCTATTGAATCACTAACATAGCTTAAATACCAATTATTACAAAGACTTTGCAAAGAACTCTAAGTTTGCACACAACATGAACCAAAGTTTAAGTAATGTAGTTGAACTCTCACAATTTAACTCAACCTTACCCAACCCTTTGTGTTAAAGTGTTTCCCATAAAGGCAAAGTAAACCCACAAATTTTACTAAGCCAATTCAATAGAATGGACAACAATGAGAAGAGAAAGATGGACCAAGCTTTATAATAAAATGATCAATCTTTATATTACTCTCAACTGATACAAAGGATACAAAAGCTCTAACTCTCTCTAATGAATGAAGCCTTTGCTCAAATAAGCTATTTATAAGCAATTGGAGACTTGTTGGGTAAGCATACAAGAAAGTGGTCTTAAGATCACTAAATCAGTTGATGGTTGACATCTCCAATCACTTTATACTTTAGTGAGTAGTTTACATAACTTACCACTATCTCACTTTTAAGTTAAAGAAACATGTATACAATGATCAGAAGACTCCTCATCCATTTTTATGCCATATGCTCCCACTTTTTTGATGATTCATCCAATTAATTTTTCCACATCACCCATGATCTTCATCCAAAGGTAAAGGTTAGCCAAGTTTTAAGCCAATTTGTGCATGTTTTGACCAATGCGTACCTATGGTCTAATTTGTTCGTCTATAGTCCGTTATTTGAGTATAAGACTTGCCTAAGACATCTTTGATGGGACTAAGGGTGAAATGGTGCTCAAATGATGGATCATAGACGAATACATTAGACTATAGGTGCGCGTTGGTTAGACTATGCACAAATTGGCTTGAAACTTGGCTAACCTTTACCTTTACCCTAGCCAATCCAATTAACGCCCCACAATCCATCAAAGCTAGCCGTAGCTCGAACCATGCTTTATCTTACTTGTTTAAGTTACCTTGAGCTTTTGCATGCCATCATTATGTTTGTGATCTAGCTAACCTTCAACTAATGGTTCATTTCTAGTTAGCTCTTGGTCTCTCATTTGAATCTTTCATCTTATCAAAGATTTTTGCCAATGTGTACTAATGCATGTCAACTCATCGATAGTGCCCATTTTCCTTGCCTACTCGCAAGTCTCTGCCTTCTTTCATCATCCTAAGTGTTAAAACATTGGCTAAGACTCGCCAATGCTCGCATGAGACTTAGGTGACTAAAAGTAGTTTATAGGTGCTACAAATAAAGTACAGACTAGGACCAAATGCAAGGACCATATCTCATTTATTACAAAAAACCAATTCAGGTGTGGTATGAGAAAATTGGTGTCATTGGATACTAAAAAATTGTAAAGCTTAGGAATGAGTTAGGGATTGCATAAGAAGTCTATCCATTCTTGTAATTATTATGTAATAAAATTTGGAATAATTAGACTTACCAGCACCCCACCTAGTCTTTATACCACAAGTTTCCTAAAAAATTCCAATGAATTGTACAATAACAATCATGAAAGTGAATCCTTAACTTAATGGAAGATCCTACTTTAAAGGCTTATTGTGGACGTTTAAATTTATACTAGTTATCATTGCATCAGTATGTGCCGACCAGAATGTAAATTGGTTATTAAATTATAGTAATTATTAGGATTGATGTAAGCTAAGTTGAGGTCTGATATTAAAGAATTAAATGGAAAGAAAAGCATAAAGTATAGTGGAAAGCCTTAAACTGAGCTAAAAAATCCCTAACTATAAGAAGCTCAAACAAAATTTACGAATGCAAGTAATTAGCTCTGATATCATTCTTCCCTTGTTTTCCAACCTCACATCTTCCCTATCCTACCTTCCATGAAAAGGATAAGCAAATAAAAGAAATCAAACATAACAAAAGTATTAAAAACATGTTGAAAATAGATTCTTCAAGGACCCTAGTACATATACACCAAATATTGCCTCATAACTTTGTAAACAAAGATGGGATTAAAGAATTGAACTCAAAAGTCATTCATTTTCTATTCCTCACTTAAAGCAAACCATAAGCATTAAAGACATATAGACCTACAATGAAGAGTTGTAGCAGCACAAGAAATAATACAAAGTTGATGAAACCTCCAAATATTGTAAACAACTCTGTGGCTGCTTATTGTTCACTATACATTTGCTGAAGTGAAAGAATAATAATGAACATCAACAAGGAATATAGCATGGAACTTTTTAGATTTGCCATGATTTTCCTATTACATAATCGCAAATAGTAGACATATAGGCAAAACAACATAATAACAATAAGGAAAGTTTAAAAGTTCCATCTCTTTATAAAATGGCCAATAAATCAACCAGCTAAAACCACATAAAAATGAAAGGAAACACCATATACAAATAACCAAATGAGCGAGTGAATTCTTTTATACCTAAACAACGATAAAAAGCACAACAATGTCTTAAAACTTCAACAATCTGATTCATTTTGAAAACTCCACATTGACATTAGCAAGTGAATAAACAAATCGAACGGTTAATCAAACTATAATGTTTAACCAATGAAGGATCAGACTTAACAGAGCAAAAGAAACCAAATTAAAACCTAGTATAATACTAGTAAAGAAATCAATTGGGCATAACCATTAGTATTAAAATTAACGTAGGACCACTCGTGATCAGCTAAGTTTCCAATTGGCTCAAAATCTCATTATTTTGATTCTGCCACAATTTTAGCGAACCAAATGGAGTCAAAGAAATTTAGAAAATTAGAAAAAACCATTATCATATTAAACATTAAGATTGTGGAGACTAGGCAACCCTCGAAGTTCTCTCTAGCCTTTAAGTGAAATATGAAATACGAAAGAACAAATGATTGAAAAATTCAAAACAATCGGTTTAATTGTAAAAATTTTAAACCAATTTATTTTTTTGTTCAATTTTTAACTACTTGATTTGATTTACTTTAATAATTCTTATTGTTAAACATCGGTTAGTTTTTTATTTAATGAGTTAAATTTTATAAATTAAAATTATTTGATTAATAATCAATCATATTTTAAAATTTAAAATTATTAAATTTATAATGATCTAATATTAATTAAATATTTTAAAATTTAAACTTTTTTATTGTACTATTTTAACTTTCCATTTAATTTTTAAAATATAGAAACTAGGGTAATCCCTGTATCAAAGACTTCAAACATTATAAACAATTCCTTTTTCTCTTTATTCATCATCATCATCATTGCATTCAGTCTGAAATTTTATAATGAAGCAGAATCTAGAGAAATCATATAGTACTCAATCTTACCTCTATATAATTTAAAGACTATTTTCAGTACACCTATATACAGGCATGACATGCTAATACGAGATACAAAAAATTTTTAATCGTTAGGGCAAAATTGTCCAAAGGAAAACCAGCCTAAAGCAACTAATACGACGTTTTCAGGACGACACAATAAAAGAACAAAAACTGGAAACGAACGTTGTGATCGTCAATTGAGGATGGACTCGCTGGAGCTGCCTGAGTGTCCAGTGTGCCTGCAGACCTACGACGGCGTGTGCACGATTCCACGAGTGCTCGCATGCGGACACACAGCCTGCGAGTATTGTCTAATAAACATCCCACAGAAGTACCCGCAGACAATTTGTTGTCCGGCATGTACACAGCTCGTCAAATACCCATCACCTCAAGGACCCTCTTCTCTCCCCAAAAATATCGATCTCCTCAGACTGATTCCGGGCACCGCCATCGCTGATCACCTCCAGACAAAATGTCCTGGAAAAGGGTCGCGGGATGACGTAAATGTTGACCGAGTTGAGTTCTTGCCTCCTTTGTGGTCGGATGAGTTTTATATCACTTGGAAGAGGTGGATTTTGCCCCAAGATGCTGTTTTTATGGAGGAGAAAGGAAAAGGTGATGGGTTGCTGAGGGAGGGTAACAAAAAGGTTAAGCTTTTTAAGGTGGGGAGAGATGTTTTTGACTGTAATGGGAAAGGTTCCGTGTTTAAGTTCAGTTATGCTGCAAGGATACTGAAACTTTTGAGTGAAATGGAAGATGAAGTGAGAGGTGAATTGGGTTTGGTTTTGAAAATCTGTTCGAGGCAGCGTAGGGTCAATAAGGTTTATGGCTTGTGGGGTGATTTGGAAGATGGGTCTCTGTATTTGGTGTTCAGGAAACTGAATTGGACAGCAGAAGAGATGTTAGGTAATTTTGGTGACGTTTTAAGTGAAGATGGGTTACCTTGTTTTGCGATGATAGGTATGGAAATATGTGAAGCAGTGCTTGCTTTGCATTTGGAGGGGTTAACGTTGGGTTGTTTTGGGTTTTCCTGCTTTGAAGTGGACGGTTTTGGTCGCCTATCTCTAAATCTCAGCGAGGTTTTGGTGACAGGAGGGATGATCCACAAGATTGCGAACAGGTCTGTTTGTGGTGGCAGAATGATTGGTGAGAAGGACATGGGATTGACGATGGGGAAAATCGTGGAATGTGCCGTCTTTGTTAGCCCAGAGGTGTTATTTGATATTTCAAAGGAGCAGACAGAGATGGAGCATGGTAACTTTAGTTATTCTGTTGGGCATAACTCAGACGTGTGGTCGCTAGCTTGTATTTTGCTTAGACTTCTCCTTGGGGGACAATTTACTGAAGAGCTGGTTGATTCTCTGCTTCACGTTATTTTGAAAGGAAATGAAGAGAGCTATTCAGACTGTTATTCTTTTAACGAGATTTTGATGGAGAAAGTAAGTTCCATGTTTCTAAGTAAATGTAGTGAGGAGTTTAAATGTCTCCAGCAAACTCTCTGTAGATGTTTGAATTTTGATCCTGGATGTCGTCCCGTTGTTTCTGATATTTTGAAATGCGTTAGGAAGTTGATCTTTAAAAGCCAGTTTGATTCCATGCTAGGATTCAACGAGGCTATCTATGAGCAGCCTAGGGGCCGATGCTTAGTTAATGGAAAACTGTGTAAAGTGCCTGAGGGTAAACCAGACGAGCCTGGAATGGACAAGTTTCAAGGGCCAGTAAAGTTCGATGAAGAAAATCCAGCTCAAATTGAAGGTATAAAGGATAATAAAATTTTCACCAATGCCCTTGTGAAGGGGAATATCAAAGTCAAAGGTATTCAGGGGCATCTTGGTTGTATTACTGGATTGACAATTGGAGGTAGGTACTTTTTGTTTGCAACATAATGATCCAATTTAGTATTCCGTGTATGTCCTTTCTGGTTAAGTGTTTTTTCAGTTGAGGGCTTATATTAGGTGTCTCATGAAATTGAAGATTTATTTTTCTATCCACCTTTGTTATATCATAAATTTTAGTTATTTTACAGATGCAAGTAGTGGAAATGCTTGTTGATAGTGCATAACATGATTTGAGTTTCTGTTTCGTAGTAGCTGCAAGTCACATGACCATTGGTAGTATATATGTCCTGTTTATATCATAGTGCATCAGAGCTCCTAATTATCAACACTTGTATACGTATATGGCTGAAAATGCAAGCTGCAAGCTTACAACTTATTGTAGACACTTTAAGTTATTTTTAATTCTTTTAGTGACATATTATGGGTACTTCTGTGTGATTTTGGGTTGTAACTTCCTGGTGATACAGAGTGATTTCGATGGGGCTGAGCTCAAGTGACTGGAAACAGGTCTCTTTTGATCGTTTGGGGTATGGTCTAGGCCTGGTCTGTGGGTTTTGTCTCAACAAACCTGTAAAACCAAATGTCGGAGTGTTTTCTGGCATTTGGCATCCGATGATCAAATTAGTAAAGTTAAGGAGAGAAAATGCAATATTTAGTGTGAGAAAGTGAGCATATGAATGACCTCAATCTTAAATAGTGACTTGTAGATGTGTAGGACGATACCATTTATCCCCATCTTATACAACAATAAGAGGTCCATAGTTTGTTGGCTCATCCATTGAGCGTAAGTCCTTAAAGATTTAATCCATATCTATCATAAAACAAGTTTCTTCATGATGAATGAAGCCTTCGGTGATCTAAGCTGCAAAAGGTCTTGTCAGGGTCTATGGTCCCTTTTGCTATAGAAGTAATTAAATCATTTCTCAGACCTTACCCAACAAATCAAGCTTTTTGATTCTATAGTTTCTTAATATGGTATCAAAGCCTTCTATGATTAAAGGGTCTCAATCTCAACTTTTCTGCCTTCTTTACTTAAGATTTATGATTTATTGTAATTTGTTTGCACTTGATGTGGGGGTGTGTATGAATAATTTTTGAGCACTTCTGAGTCTTCATCCTCCAGTTTAAGTTTTTAGATTGAATGGTTTCTTGATTCTTCTGACTCCATTTTCTGGTCTATATTCAGTTTCTTAAGCATGGTGTGGTTTAGGAATAGACAATGCTTACTCACATCTTTTTACGTTTGAGTTCTAAAACATTCAAGGAAAAATAAAGAAAATTTCCTTAACTTTGGCTGACACTTATATCACACTTGATAATCCATTTATTGACACATTATTGTAAAGGAGTTGAAGGAAAGGACTTAGATGATTTAACTTTAAACTATCATAAGTTTTTAATTAGAAAATATTAAAATAAGAGGGCTGGATTAGGAAATGCAGTGAGTAGGAGAGTGCAAGTTTCTTTATCCCATCAACTTTATCTTAAATTTTTATTCACTGTTATTCAGCTATCTTGTTCCACATTGATTTGATTTTCATTTGTTGGGTAATTTGATTATGTACAAAATCTTCTGCTACCCTGTGAAGGGAAGATTGACCGAGGCTTTTGATGGAGTAATCATATCAGATTCTCTCTGAGATCCATTCTTTTTATCCTTTCAGGGGGATTTCTGTTTAGCTCCTCATTTGATAAATCAATCCGGGTATGGTCTTTGCAGGTAAGTACTGTAAAGGCAAGATGTAATGACATTGCTCTTTTCTCTTATATTTTTTTTTCATTTTTTCTGTGAGCTTCCTTGATAATTGTTTATGCAGGACTTTTCTCATGTACACACATTTAAAGGTCATGAACACAAAGTCATGGCTGTGACTTATGCAGATGAAGAACAACCATTATGCATCAGTGGAGATAGTGGAGGAGGCATATTTCTTTGGAACCTCAACAATCCCCTGGGCCAAGAACCATTGAAAAAATGGTGTGAGGAAAAAGATTGGCGATATAGTGGTATACATGCCCTAACCACAGCTGGGAATGGTCATCTCTACACTGGTAGTGGAGATCGGTTAATTAAGGCATGGTCAATTCAGGTAATTTCTTCCTTTTTCACCATTTGACATGCTTTTTAGATCTACATGATTCTACGATTTGTATAAATTTTCTTACATGATTCTACGAGTTGTATGAAATTTTCTTACTTTCTGTTTACATTAGGATGGAACCTTAATTTGCAGAATGGAAGGTCATAAATCAGTAGTCTCCTCATTGATAGCATATGGAGGGGTTCTCTACAGCGGGAGTTGGGATGGAACCATCCATCTTTGGAGTCTAATTGACCATAGTATTTTGATTGTGTTGGGAGAAGACATTCCAAGATCTGTGACCTCTGTCTTGTCTCTAACAGTTAACCAGAATGTACTTGTTGCATCTCATGAAGATGGACATATCAAGGTGCCATGCAATTATAGCCTCTTTGAGCATATTTCCAGCATTTGACTTGATATTGGATGAATGTCAACTAGTAAAAAATTTTTGAAGTTGGACTTGTGAAAATAGGAGGCCCTTGTTTTTTGAAATAATTTTTGGTTTTCACTACCAATGGAAAGGGCAGAACCTTTTTGCCTTACACTGCGACAGGGATTGCTCCATCATTGGTACGATCGAACAATAATGAAATATGATCTAAAGTGAAATTTCATTTTATGTTTAATTTAGAAATGAGGACCTAGCTACCACAGCGTTGGGGAGCTTGTTTCATACATTGCATTGCAAAGCAGCTCCTTTATGCTATAATCTAAGGAAAACTAGAGATATTTATATTTTCCTTTTGTGTTTATAACTACGTTTTATAACCAGAATTGTCAAAAGTGGCAGATCTGTTTCTTTTCTTTTTTTTAACGTTTCCTTAGTTTTCTAACAGGACACAGTCAACTTTTTTAGAGTGCCTCGTAATTCTCATCATTTAATTTAAGGTGTAACATGGTATCTCTATGTTCTTTTCGTTTTATTGCTTTTTATTCATTTAGTATCTATAGGTGCTCCATCTTCTCTAGGTATTAGCTATTGTAATGTAGGGGTATCTATGCATTCTTTTCATTTAGTTTTTGTAGCTACTTTCTTAGAAGATAACACAGACTACATTTTCTGGTTAAAACTTAAAAGAGCTGAACTTAAGGCTGCATTGAAGTGCTTATGAATTACTGGAACTTGACCTTGATCAAAATGAATGACCAATTGGTGGCTTTGCAAGAGAGATGCTGTTAAATTCTAGTGAATGAAATTGTTTAGATTCTCGTTCTATACCATGAGATAGAATATGAAGGACTCCTTTTCCTCTCTTCTATCACCTCTCTTTAGATAATTGAGATTGATCTTCATGTCTTTCTGACAGTGTGGAAAGTTGAGGAAATCTCAGTTATTTTTTGCTGCCTGTTTTTCTTCTGTTATTATTTGATCACTAAAACCATTTACACTCTTTCAGGTATGGAGAAATGATATGCTTATGAAATCTTTGAAATTCCACAGTGGTGCAGTTTTTGCCACTACTATGGACAACACACTGCTGTTTACAGGAGGTTGGGACAGAAATGTCAGTGTACAGGTACATGACAAGCTCTGTGTTGCAGAAATTACCGTAGGATTTGTAGAGTTTGCCAAGCTAATTTATGTTTGTATGTTAAAAATTCTTTCATATGAGAGTTAATACCTATTTCCTGAAGTCACTACTGACAAATAACCAGTGTCTTTGAAATAGGAGTTATCAAGAGATGAATTTGATGTAGATATGAGACCCCTTGGATCAATCCCTGGTGATTCTGCTGTGACAGCGTTGTTATACTGGCAAGGACAGCTTTTTGTTGGTTATGGTGATACGACTATAAAGGTAAATTGCCTGCCGAAGCAAAAGACTAGAAGTGGTGTTGATAGTTGCCAACCTATTCCACTAAAACATATTCCTTATTCATCACCCCCTGTGGCCTAAATTTCTTTCTGACGAGAACTGGAAATGGCATTAGACAATGGAATCATTAAGCTTAGCCTTGCATTCATCTGGGTCTACAGGGTTTCGTCCAACATACATGGGCAGTGCAAAGCAATAACCAAACTTTTAGATATTTATCCTTAGTTTACAAAACATTTCTTAGTGTCTTCACCTTTTTTTGGTTTGCAAGTTTTCTTCAATATGGAGCATGAATAACTGTGTGTTGGTTTTGATGACACCAGGTATATTACTACGGAAGGTGAAAACTGAGACTACATGTACGATTGCTGTAATGTACATAAAAGTATCGAGTCAGTTCTTGGCGGCGGGGGGAGATCCTCTGACCCATCCCTCCTTTGCCATTGACTCTCTTCCGCACATTTCACAATAAATAAATGGGACGGATAGAAATGTGTGGACGACCGGGGATAATACAGGGATGGCACAGGAGGATGGAATAGACGATCTCATCCTCTCAGCGGCAAACAAACTGATCCATGGGAAGATGATTGCTGGATGTTGGAAAAACTTTTTGCTTTTATTTTTATGGATAATCGGGAAGTGAGGAAGAGGTAAACGAGACCAAGTTATGCTCCAAATGAAAACTCCATGAATCATCAATGCTATACGTATGTAATATGCAAGAAAATAAAACAAACTGTTTTAGAGGTAAGAATCACATAAATTTAGTCAAAGTATGTTCGACAGAAACCAAGTGATCATGATTTCTACTCGCTAGAGGGTCGTTAAATTATGGTTTTGAATCGCAACAGACACCGCCTAATGGTTGATAAAAATAAGAAAAATTTATTAGTAACATTGTAACTCCATCTTTGGTTACAACCTGCTTTGACGCAAAAATGAGAACTAGTGGGACGATGAAGATGAGACTAGTAGAGAGTAAGAGTTATGCTGCATTTCAATCGGAGAAAAGGATGAGGTTTCAACAATGGCTGAAACAGGGAAAGAGTTTGTTTTTGATGTTCTTAAATTGTATGAACTCGACGAGGAAAGATTTAGATTCCTGATATTCTCTGAATTTTAATAGATAGTTCTAATGCCTTTCTCTCGCATGTCTGAATTAAATATTTCGTATCAGTTTCGTTTCCGACCAAACTTTTCATTAATATAAATATATAACAACGTTGAAGATTAGGAAGAAGAGTTGGAGACGGACTAATAAAAATAGAGAATTTGAACCGAAAAACAGGTGATTGCTAGTCCCTGCCCACCTTTTGTCTCTATCGTCCCTCTGCGTCGCAAAATTCAAAACCATGACTTACGTGTTTTGAAGGAGTCAACATCCACTTGTTTTCTTTTTATCTCTTCTGGCGGCACACCGGAAAATAATATCCATACATTATGATTTATGGAGTTCCTCTATTTATTTTAGTTTTTCTCTTCTTTGGTTACACAAGTTGTCTTGTCACGACCAAGTCTTTTTCCTTTCGCAATTATTACAGGGACGGCTCAGAATCTAGCTGCCAGGCCCGGGTATAGTTATAGTTCATTAATAATCTTTCTTTATCTTCCTCGCCATTAAATGATGGTCACTTTCCGATATTGATTTACTTGCCTGTTACAACCAAACTATTCTTTGCGTGCTTGTTCAGTGAGTATGAGAATAGAGGAATAGGTATGGAATAAAAAATAAAATTTAATAAGAGGTAATGATTATTTTGTTTCTAATTTCATTTCTTACTTTGGGGCATTGTCCCATTCCTCTCCATTATGAGAGGAATGAGAGTCATTCTTAACTTTACTTAATGCTTAATACTTAATGCTTAATTTTTTTTTGGTTTAGTAAGGTTTGATATTCTTTAACTAATATTATAATTAATTAATAGAGGAATAGGTATGGAATAAAAAATAAAATTTAGTAAGAGGTAATGATTATTTTGCTTCTAATTTCATTTCTTACTTTGGGGCATTACCCCATTCTTCTCCATTATGGGAGGAATGAGAGTCATTCTTAGCTTTGCTTAATGCTTAATACTTAATGCTTAACTTTTTTTGGTTTAGTAAGGTTTGATATTCTTTAACTAATATTATAATTAATTAATTATAATATAATTAATTAAATTATAATTCATTAATTAATTAAAATATTGTAATTAATTAATTAATTAAAATATCATAATTAATTAATTAATTACATTATAATTAATTAAAATATAATTCATTCATTAATTAAAATATTATAATTAATTAATTACACTATTTTAATTAATTAACATATTATGATTAATTAATTATAATATATATTTTATGCAACAACCCTTCCTATTTGATAGAATAATTAATTACAATATTATAATTAATTAATTAATTACATTATAATTAATTAAAATATAATTCATTAATTAATTAAAATATTGTAATTAATTAATTACACTATTTTAATTAACTAATATATTTTAATTAATTAATTACAATATAATTAATTACAATATAATTTATTCATTAATTAAAATATTATAATTAATATAATTAATTAAAATATTATAATTAATTACAATATAATTAATTAATTACAATATAATTAATTTTTATTTTTCAATATTTTTTTACAAACCAACCACTATCAATGATAATGATAATCATTCATTTCTCTTAACAAACCATCATAATTATAATGATAATATCCATTCCCATTCTTCACTATATTCATTCCTATTCCTATTATTGTTCCTCTATACTAACCAACCATCCAGATTTGATCAAACTTGAATCATATAATTGATGTTTGAATTCGAATGGTTCGAAAAAATATTATTTTAAAAATCTAATCAGTTCACGTTAGTTTGTTGATTTTGGGATTAGCATAACTCATTTTGATAATTCTAAAATAATGTCTTCTTGTCCAAGGAGACTAATGTCTACATGTTCCAAAGTATGACGTGTCCTGTAGAGCTTAGGAATTAAGGGCTTGTCCCCTGTATGATTCCTGCGAGTAAAGGGCTGGTCTTGTCTTAGAACCGTAATTGGGCTTCAATAATGAATTTAGGGCAGATCAAAGATAAAATTTTGAACCCATTTAGCCCAAATGCAATTTCCCAAATTCAATAGACTGATTAAATTGGGAATTTTGATTCTCAAACCCCAATATGACAAGCCCTTTTACTACCCCCATAATCCTATTAATACAAACTTTGTACAATTTTTTTAATTATTTGCCTTGATTAAAGTAATTTGGATAAAAATTATTGTATATGTCTTAAGCTTCGTTTAACTTAAACCCGTTAATTCACTAAATGTTTAATTCGAATTCGTTAAATTTTTGAAGTAAAATACTTTTTTTATTTTAAAAAATTATATAAATTATTTAAAAATAATAATAAATAGATTACATGACTTAAATTTAACTCAAATTTCGATCAAACTTGAATTGAAACTAAAAATACATTTGTCTATTTGAAATTAAGATTTGTCAAATAGGTTTGGATAATCAAGTCAGGCCTAATCCAAGAGTTTAGACCAATTAGATTTAATTCGTCAACCCTATTCTTTTTGTTTTTTGCTTTTGAATTGGAACAATTTGCCCAGATCAGACGCAGACCTGTTCTTGTTAGATGAGGAAGATAAAATCACAGAGAGAACATCTTTCATGTAACTAGTCATGAATCTTAGACTTTTATGTCCCCATTAATCTGTTTGTAGGTGTTGGACTTGAAAGTGACACAAAACA
>JANZLD010000006.1:25824599-25844320 GCA_026413575.1 Erythroxylum carthagenense | reverse complement strand
AAAATAATATAATTAATTAAAATACAATTAATTAATTATAATATAATTAATTAAAATAATATAATTAATTAAAATATAATTAATTAAATTATTATAATTAATTAATTAATTAAAATATAATTAATTTTTATTTTTCAATATTTTTTACAAACCTACCACTATCAATGATAATGATATTCATTCCTTTCTCTTAACCAACAATCATAATTATAATGATAATATCCATTCTCATTCTTCACTATATTCATTCCCATTCTTATTATTATTCTCCTGTACGAACCAACCGCCCCCTCATTGCCATCACAGCCTATTTTAGACTCGGAAGATGATCATTTAAGACTTAAAATATTTAATCGATATTAATTATAATTAAATTAATTAAGCACTGAACATTATTAAAAAATTTAAAATATAATTGAATCAGATTATTTTTATCATAAAAATTTAAATTTAAATTTAAAAAATTAATTAATTTATAAATCCTATTGGTTTACTAAAACTAACTAATTAATTAACAAGTAATAAGAATTATTAAAATAAATTAAACTAAAAAATTAAATTATGGCTTAAAATTTTCTCATTTAAATTTACCTTAAATCGGTCCAATTGATCCAGTTTTTAAATCATTACTACTTCTCTTTATGTTTAGTTTATGCTTTTCTTTTAAATAAATAATGTTATGTAGTTATATTTTTATTATTGTAAGTAATTATATATTAGATAAAACTTAAAAGTATATTATTTTTAATTAATTAAATTTATTTAATCTCTTATATAATATATTAATAAATTATCAATATAATTTTTTATTTTATTGAAATAAATAATTTAAAAATTAATAGTTTTTAAATATCTTTTAATTATTAAATCAAAATTTTATTTAAAATCTAAATATTTTGAAGGTTTTTTAATTTTTATTACTTTTATTAATAATTATTAATTTAATTTATAAATAAATTATTAAATAGTATTAAATTATTCATAATTCTTATTAATAATTAAAAATATATATTTAGTTAATAATAAATATGAGAAAAATAGAAACAAAAAATAAAAATCACTTTTCTCAATTTTCATAAACTTTGAAATGGAAAAAGCTAATACTAAAAATAAAAACAAAAATTAGGAAGAAAATTCTACATAACACAGTACAACTATTTATACTTTGACAACGAGACGATTAATTTCGTCATAGTTGTACACTTTTGTATTAGAGACGGACATGCTGCACTCGAAGTCTAGTCAAAGAGGTGGAGAAAACAAGGCTGCTGGAAATTAAATATTCTGATTTTTTCTTGACCTTCAGGACTTGTTCAAAAGTACCTTCCAATTGCTCTGCTAGAGCTACGGGTTCTTCATCTATCGCAGTCTATAATGTCGTTATCCCACATGCATGGTCTCTACGATTCACGGCCTAGCGGCAATGGCCTGTCTGGTATTTTGGGGATTTCAAGATCACCTTCTAACATTTTGAGTGCATCATCTATGGTGGGTCTAAAAGCCACCGTGGAATGGGCACAAAGCAACCCAACAAGGACAAATCTCTCCATTACCGCATTTGGTTCTTGTTCTCTTATTGTATCATCGATGACTTGCTCCATCTTTCCAGATTTTGTCAGCATCCACGCCCAGTCTGTGATCAAAACATAGGAAGAATTTGATGTTTCAAGCGCCTTCTTCCCGCTCATGATTTCGAGGACCAAAATTCCAAAGCTGTATACATCACTTTTCTCTGTTAATTGTCCGTATAAAGCATATTCAGGAGCCAAGTAACCACGTGTGCCAGCGACCCTTGTTGTGACATGAGACCGATCTTCTAAACTCTGCTTGGCCAACCCGAAATCTGCAACTTTTGCTTTCATTTCCATGTCTAACAAGATGTTTGTTGCTTTAATGTCTCGGTGATAAATGGCGGGTTTGATACCGTAGTGCAAGTAATCGAGTCCTTTGGCTACGTCAAGAATTATGTTCTTGCGCTTAGACCATGTTAATTGCTTCCTCTTGAGATCGCTGAACAAATGGTCACTCAGATTGCCATTGGACATGAAATCATAAACAAGATATCTTCTTTTACCGTTGGTTTCGTCACTTGAGACGCAACATCCTCGGAGGGACAGGAGACTCCTGTGTCTTATTTTGCTGACAATCTCAACCTCGTTGGAGAAATCCTCATCACCTTGCGAATCCAGATCATGCATCCTTTTCACAACAACCAAGGTCCCATCTGAAAGAGTTCCTCTGTACACCACACCACAAGCGCCTTGGGCGAGAAGATTATTCTCAGAAAATCCTTCGGTGGCTCTGTCAAGTTCAGACAATCCGAACCATTTTGCACCTGCGTTAGGCAACACGCTGGTCCTGAAACTACTAACGTAATCGTCATGTGGAGCTTCGATCCTTCTCCTCCTGTACCAAATAATGACTCCAATGACAAGTGAAACTCCGCAAAGACCGCCAAATAACCCAAAAACCCATTTGATAGAACCTTTTTTGCTTGAACCGTTGGACGTCTTGTTGGTTGCTGAGCTAGTCAGTGGCAGCTCAAGAATGCAAGCAGCAGTATTAGGATCCAGTGGACCACGATCGTTAATAACTCCAGCGCCATATAAGCAAGCGAAAAATAAGCATTTTGAGGAATTAGTAGGGTTTAAACCTGTCAACTGGGTAATCACCTTTAACCCAACATCGACACATGAACTGCAGGTAGCTAGAACCGACAAGTCCCCTTTACAGGATGTGTTGAAGTCGGTGGATGGACCGACCCTCTCGCTCCAATCCTGTGTATTTATTATTCCATCACAAAAGGAGGCGTTAGATACAAACTGAGTTGAGCTATTAAAGCAGCGAGGGACATACGACGGGTCCAGGGACAAAGCAGAGAGTTTGGTTTGGAAATCAGATAGGCAAGAACTTGAAACATTGGCATTCGGCAGTTGAAACTCGGAGGTCTGTCTGAGATGTTGGGCAAGCCCCACGCCAAGAAGGCTGAGAAGAGTCTCACAACATTGTCCAGCGCCTGCGCGACAAAGAGACGTGTCCCATGGGACTGTTTCTACGTAATTGAAATCAATGGGACATGAAGGAGCGGCTGAGACTGAATCAATTAACAAAATGCTCAACACCAAGATAACGAACATTCGGGTATAGATACACAACGAGTTCTTGCCCATGTTGGCCTTCTATTGCCAAAAGATTTTGGTGCATAAGAATGTTTTAGAGTACATGGAGAGTCGTCATTCATATATAGAATACGAGTGTCCATTCAGTCAACAATCAAGCTCGGCCTACGGTCCAACCGCGCGTACAGTTTGCAAGTAACAATATAATTGGGTAAGACAATCACACTGAATTATGTTGACGTTAACATATTATTTAGTTATTCACAATAAGATTAAATTAAGCAAGACAAGAGGATGAGATCTTCGGATGAACCTGTGCCAGAGCATTTGATTAGAGTTAGCACAAACATCTGGTACAGACGATTTCATCCACAATTTAAAAGCAAAATTTTAACTTTATGCCTTATATCTGAGAGTTCTCTCTGATCACTCTTCTGAATTTTTTTAGTCAGTTTATCCTATTACAACGCAAAATCTCATGAATTTGGACAGCTGGGTTTTTGGAAATTGATTTCAATTCACAAGGAAAAGGAAAAAAAAAAAAAAACAGATACAATCCCCTAAATTCGTTACGGATCTCTTGTCTTTAACTGGTGGGGAGAGGTGAGGGACACATAAATTAGTCCAAACATTACTTTATCTTAAAATTTTGAAAATTTCATTTTATAAATATTCTTGAAAAAATTAATTTACTACAATTAAAATTAATATTTTGGTTTATGCCCAATCTAAAATTAACATCCAAAATTTTAATTGACTATAATTAAATTAGATTCAAATTTGAAAGAGCTAGTTCAATTATAATTGATTCGAATAAATAACATGGTTTTATTTTTTAATTTAATTATTTCAAGCTCTTAATTGTTGAACTTCAAATAATTAATTATATATCAAAATCACGATGTTTAATTTAGTAATTCAAATAAAACTGATAGATATTTTAAATAATAATTGATGTTATATACCTATTTTATAGTTTTCATGTTTTTATTAAATGTTAAAGGTCAGTCAATTGATTCATAATAATAATATATAAGATGCTTAAATAATTGAGTTGGAATTATTTAAGGTCATTGTTTACAATTAGTAAATAATTATTGTCCAGAAGACTTTAATCTCGTTTACATTATTCAGAAATTATCGCAATGCATCACGCGTCTTTGGTCTTCCAAGGAGTGAACAAGATCATCAGTTCATGTCTACTTTGCAATAAACATCGCGTGGCTTGACTTGGACATCTAGAATGCTGATTTGTTTCTATATTTTAAACATGATTTTGTTTAGTAATTGTATTTTATTGACCGGATCAAAACAAAGTCGGGTCGCCTATGTCTGTATTTTATAGTGTCAAACTTTTTCTCCTTGTTATTTTTTTAATGAACACATAATTTAATTTTTAAGGGCGACTTTATTTTTACTCCATTCGAAGGATCATTTTGTTACTAATAAACGACAAGTTCTCAACGTGTGTTTAACTTTTTTCTCCAAACAAAAATGAAAATTGTTGGTTTTTTTTCCGTTATTGTGATATGTTTTCTATTTGTTTTAGATCTTGATTTATTTTATGGAAAACATTTTGTAACTTGTAAGTGGTAGTTATTTGTAGTATGCAGATGCCATCTAAAATCTAAAAAAATAAATAAAGAATATTAACATTAATGTATTGTTTAGTAGTAGGTGATGGACAAAACAAAAATTGATAAGATAAGGATAGATATATCAAATAATTAAAATAATAAGTTATCAATTTATTAGCAAGAAAAAAGTTATTCTTGCTCCCTTCAACTTAATACGTAACGCTTCAAAACGTTATAGTATGTCTATATTATATTGTAAATGCTGAGTTGAAGCGTTCAAATTGAACTCCAATATTTTCAAAATATTCAAAATAAGCCTTAAGTGGATAGAAAATTTATCAAGGTTAACTCCTCTTCAATTAAACGTTATGTCAATGCTAATATGATATTATTTTTTATTTTTTAAATAAAAAGTATAAAGAATATGACTGAGTATAAAGAATATCATGTCTTAATACAAACTATACAAACTATATATAATCATGCCTATGTATAAAAAGTACCATCATTCATTATAGATAATTAAAATCTACAATTTAAAATTAGAACATTGTTTCTATCATATTTTGGTGGGGTTGGGCGCTGCTGCTTGGATCCATGAGATTGGTTGACTTTGATTCAGAAACACCTGCAAAATAATGAAGACACACCGGGGGTTGACTGCCGGTAGGCCCTTGCGACACTCAAGTTAGTCTTTTGTGTGAGTTTTGGCGGCTAGTGAATAAAGAATAATAGGATTATTGAAAGTCGTACCTTTCTCATGATGAGGTAATGAATTTATATATGAAAAATACCTAATAGGTTTAGGTTTTCCCTTTCAAGTGGACAGCCACCATTTATGGATGGGCCTAGCACGACCGATCCAACCAAACATCATTCCCCAAGAATATTGTGAATGAGTACAAAGAATATCATGCCTCAATAGGACACTAGACATCTAATCCTATACCTATATACAAGAAATATCATTATTCATTATAGATAAGTAACATCTAGACTTTAGAATAGGAATAACATGATAGAGTGTAAATAATATTATTTATTAATATAACATATACTAGGAATCTACATTTTTTTAATATCATTTCTATGTACACAAATATCATCGTTCATTGCAAATAAGTGACAACTATACCTTCAAAAGGTAGTATCATATCTAAGTATAAAGAATACCACTATTCAATCCAAACTATGCTAGGAGTCTATAGATCTAATACTAACTTATTTATAAAAATTGTCATCATTCATTACAAATATGTGGTACTTACACTTTAAATATAAGAATATTATGGCTGAGTATAAACAATAATAAGAATAAATGCATACTATTCTATGACTATATACATTTCATACTACGTGTATTTACAAAAAGTACCATTATTCATTTATAAATTAGTAACTTATTCACTTATGTAAAGGAAAATTGTGAAGGACACATATTGGTTCAAGTTTGTTTACCAAATCGTGTCTATTGAAAATTTTGTTGAATATAGTTAATTACATGCTTTGTGGTCAACTGTGATTATATTTGAATTTTTGAAGGGATAATGTGAAGGATACAGATTGACACATACCCATGTATAAAATTGTGTCCATTATCGGTATTATAAGACGCAATTAACTACAAAACCACGTGGCTAACCATAATTATGTTAGAATTTTTGAAAGGATATTATGAATAACATAGATTGGCATACTTTTATGTATAAAATCGTTCCCTTTACAAATATTCTTAGACACTATTAAGTGCATGCTTGTATGTTCAATTACTTTTAATTTCAATTTTGTAATTGACTTATGCGAATGTTAATAGGTTTAACTTTATGTATTATATTGAATTAATGTTGTTTTACTTCATGCCCACATTATAGTTGTAACTAGCACTGCCGAATATGGGTTGATCCTATAAGGAATATGATTACTAGTATTAACCTTCTTCCTATTTTTTAACTGAAAAATTAAGGTGATAAAGAAAGAACAATTTCAAAAATAAATTAATAAAATAAGGACAAATCAACATAATTGATAAACTAAAGTGGAGATTAAACAAAGAATCAACCAATGAAAGCAACAAGTACTTGGAATTCAAATCCCATAAGACTCTCATGCAATTATAACTTTTGCACATCAATTTAATCTAAAGTTCATTGGACCGTGAAAATTCCTTAATTATACTAATATTTTTCTCAAGAATATTAATAACTAATACTAGGTTGATTAACTAAAATCTCTTTCTAATTAAAATCCTAGAAATGCATTAATCAATTTATGAATTTCAATATTAGGATTGATTATAATCTTGAAGATTTATCAACCTATCTTTAGGTTTGCATGCAAATCCTTTCAATTATGCTATATCTGTTCATACAAAATTTATTAATCTCAATTGCATAAAATCATATATGAATCAATATACCATCAATATTTAATTTATGAATAATAAAGAACACGTAATTGAATTTTAATGAAACCAAAGAATATTAAAATAAAATCACTTCAAGGTCCATCCTGAGGTTCATTTATTTCATACCATAAAGAACCTAGTTCCTCATCATCTCCAACATAACATTAAAGCTAAAGAAAAAATAGAAAATCAACGATAATATGATGAAATCCCCTTAATCTTTAAAGACCTCACTCTAGATTGATGAAAATCCACTAAAATTCTTTGGTTGTTCTTCATACTTCTTGCCAACTTAGGATTTTCAAGTACTTATCTTGAGCCTTCTTTTTAGTTTGCCACTTAATCTTAGCTTTGACAATTTTAAAATTGGAATTATGAGAGATACATAGGCATCAACATCGTTATGTTGATTGCCATCTACTTCAAATAGATGTTTCTAGATTTTCAAAGCCAACATGTGTAAATATGAGTTTTTACTATTTACACGAGCTACTCACCACTCATCATAGGTCTGTACCTCATCAATATGAGCATGTTTTATAGAAATCAATTAACACCTCTAAACTTTTCAAACATGACCATGTACTTGTCATGCTCTTCCTAACTCAGTCAAAATATTGCATAAGTAATACAAAAATGTTATCAGCAATATTGCATGAGTAATGCAAGAAGCAGCTGCAACATATTTAACTTCGTATATAGAAATAGTTCCAATGTGTTGCTTCTTCAAACTCCAAGTAAATGTAGTATCACCCATGAAAAATATGAATACACTTTTTTTCTTTCTATCATCAATATCACATCCCAATCACTATCATTATAACCAACAAGTTTGAAATTAGGTGAAGGAGAATAGTGCAAGCCATAGTCAATAGTACCTTTGAGATATCATATAATTCTTTTATCCATTTTCATATGGGTGATAGTTGGAGCTTCCATAAAATGGCTTATAATTCCTACCCCAAAATGAATGTCGAGTCTCGTGCAAGTCAAGTACTTAAGTACCTTATGCTTCTTACAAGACTTCTGTAAAGAGTTGGCTCCACCTTTTCATCTTCATCAAACTTTGATAAATTTGTTGCACAATTAATCAAGGTATTCACAGGCTTGCAATTCTTCATCTTGAGTTTCTTAAGAACTTTTCTTGTATAAGTCTCTTGAGAAATAAAAATTCCACCTTAATCTCGCTTTACTTCGATGACAAGATAGTCATTCAAAAAAAGTTCTTGACATCCAAAAAGCTAGACTTGACATCCATTTGATAGATCTTTCACTGCTTTTGTGTAGCCATGGAGATTACTAAACAAATTATCTTTAATCGAGCCATGGGTGCAAATACTTCATCATAATTGACTCCACATTTTTGATCATTGCCTTTACAACAAGTCTCACCTTATACCTCTCTACTTTTCCTTGAGCTTTTTTTAGCATTATATATCCATTTCACATCAACCACCTTTTATCACTTTGGAAGACTATAAAGTTCCCACATGTCATTCTTTTGAATTTCTTAGATTTCTTCATCCGTTGCAAGTCTCCATTTCTCTTCTTGTATTGCGTCTTTAAAGTTTATTGGCTCATATTCAACAAAGAGACAAAATAGTTTTGTATTTTCTATCATCTCCATGGACTCATAATTTGATTCACCTCTTCGTGAGTTGTGTGTAACACCAACATCTTCGTGCACTTCATGGTTTGAATCTTCAGGCATAGAAAATGAAATACTTTCTTTATTTTAAGAGACATCCCACTTTTTATGAGTTTTCTTCATCAAAATCAACATCTCTACTATTCATAATCTTTCCATTGGTGGGATTAAATATCTTATAGCCCTTAGAATTTGACCTATGTTTAACAAAGACATATGTTTCACTTTTATCATCTAACTTTGTTCTCATCTCTTTAGGAACATACACATATTCAATGCTTCCAAAGACTCGCAAATGAGAGGCTTTAGGCTTCTTACCACTCCAAGATTCTTGATGTGTCATTTCACGAACACTTCTGGTAGGGGATAGGTTAGATAAGTATACATCACAACTGACTGCTTTGGCCCAGAACTCCTTAGGCATATTTTTCCTTTGATCATGCTTCTTTCCATGTTGAGAATGGATCTATTTTTATATTCCATAACTCCATTTTTTTGTGGAGAGTATGAAGCTACGAGAAAATGACAAATGCCATTAGCTTTACAAAATTTTCTAAACTCTATGGAAGTGAATTCTCGTCCTCTTTCATTTTTCAAAGCTTTGATGGCAAATCAACTCTTGTTTTCAACTTGGGTTTTGAATCTTTGGAAGGGTCCAAAAGCTTCATCCTTCCCTTTCAAAAAAATAAACCCAAGTTTTATAAGAAGAATCATCAATGGAGAGTAAGGAATAGTTAGCTTTACCATAATAGTGTGGCTTAATTGGATTATAAATATCAATATGAACTAGTTGAAGTGGCTTAATGGCTCTTGAAATGGATTCCTTTAGAAAGGGCTTTCTCACTTTCTTCTCCAAGAGACATCCTTCACATAATTGAATGAGTTGAGTAATAAGAGGCAACCCATCCACTGTGTGCTCTTTTGACAATAAATTTAATCCTCCAAATTTAGGTGAACAAATCTCATATGCTAAAGCTAAAAAAATTCTTTGAGACATATCTTAATCAACTTGGATTATCAACTTTAATGTTGAACAAGAAAATTATATTCTTTGACATAGGAGCCCTTGTTGTCAAATTATGTGTTTTGTCTTTCAAAGTGTAGTAAGCTTCTTTTAAGTGTTTATCATTCCCATTCTTTAACAATTTTCCCAAGCTCCATATATTTGTTTTTAGAGAAGGAACATAGTAGACGTGTGAAATAAGTCTATGGCCATCATTTTTTGTAAGGACATGAGCATCACTTTTGACTTTAATCGGAACTTTTGAATCATTTCCAAAAATAATTTCTCCTTTTTACTTCTCATCAAGATCTATGAATAACTCTTTGCTTCCAATCATATGGTTGCTTGCACCTATGTCGAGATACAACTTGAATTCATTTTCATCATCATTGTTGTATAGTGACAAGAATTGCTCTATTTCTTCTTCTTTTGATTTTACAAGATGATCCTCTCCTTGATTGCTGGTAGAGTTCCAACATTCATAGGAATAATGACCATATTTATGACAATTATTGCGTTGAATATTAGATTTGTGATGCCTACTTTCACCTCCTCTACTAAAGCCATAACTTTTACGACCTTTTGAATTTGTGATTGTTGGCTTAATTCTTCATTATTAAATTTATATTTATTCCATCTTCATCTTCTTCCTCTTCCTCTTCCATGACCACGATTACAACCACCATGATTTCTGCCCTTTTCATAGCTTTGACATTGGCCTCTTCCTATTCCTTGTGAGTTAGAGGACCTTTGCTTTTTATCTTTTAAAGAAACCTTGGCTTGAAGTGCTTAAACTAGAGACTCCTTCTTCTTCAATCTTTCTTTATAAGCTTGTAAGGATCCTTGTAATTCATCAATGGTCATGTCTTTTAAGTCTTTGGATTGTTCAATAGCCACAATAAAAAGAACAAATTTTGAATTAAAAGGACAAATAATTTGATCTATCACTTGAGCATCTTTTAACTATATCTCCTCACTGGACTGGTAGTTATCAAGACTCATGTAAAATAACCATTAACGGGTTTAGACTCTTTTATTTATGAGGATTCAAACTCACCTCTCAAAGTTTGTGGACACACCTTTTTCACTTTGTCATCTCCTTTGTGAACATTTTGAAGAATCTTCCAAGCTTGCTTTGCCTTTGTTACATTTGACACTTTTTCAAACGTTTCATCAGCTAATGTCGCATGAATAATGTTAAGAGTATGTTGATCCATTTTATGATTCCTTTTCAATGTATTCCTTTAGGTTTGATTCAACACTCTTTCATTTGTCGATTCTTCATATCCTTACTCTACCATCTCACACGCACCTTCAGAGCTAAGAATTGCCTTCATAAGAGCACACCAATTGCCATAATTCTTTTTTGTGAGTTTGGGAATTGCCAAAATATATTTGGACATTTTTTAAACAGCCAAGCTCTTGATACTACTTTATAGGAAAATAGGGAGATAAGTAGAGAAGGGAGAACACTCAAACTTTCTTCATTAATTCACTTTACTTTAATTTCTTGGCTTCTTGGCTTAGTTTCAAATACACTAATTAGTTGCTCCACTAACATAATTGCTCCATTTTCCAACAATAAGTCAGTATCTTTGTAGCCTAGCATATGGTTTAAAAATGAAGTTTTGCTATCTTAGTCTGCCAATGCGTTTGTAATCAGTATATTGAATTTCGTTTCATATCGGTCGGTATAAGCTATTATGTATTGTACCAGACAAAAACTGGTACGAGGTAGAGGAGGTTTTGTATCGGAAGCAAATATCAGTCAGTATTGGCATTTTTTGCTTCATGCTGATTGGTATTGCTAATATTTAAAATACCAGTCGGTATCATAATTTTTACAAAATTAGAGGACTAACTTGCAAAAAAAATTTAAAACACCCCCTTCCCACTCCTACTCCGGACCAACACTCTTCTTTCTTACTCTCCCACAATTATTTTCTCTCACATCTCATTCATTCTCTCTCATTCAAACTTCGGTGACCCTTTCTCTTCACCAGCGACGTTATAGCCCTACCACTGACACCCACCACCGGTGGCCCTCCCTCCCTCTGCTCTCTCCTTCTCCCACTTTTTTATTTCCCTCTCACAAACTCACACATCTCACTCTCTGTCTCTCGACCACCACACTTGCAGCCTGCCACCACCACCAATGCCACCAGAGCACCACTGGCACCTCACCAACCCACCCACCACTCTTGGAGTCTCAAGTTTCCTACTCCACGTCAGATTTGAAATAGATCCAGATCTATTTTCAACCTGATCCAATTCATTGAAATTATTGTTGAATTATAAAATAATTGGGTATGTGTTTATGAATTTATGTATTTTTTGTGAATTGTAAATGAAATTGTTAGTGTATTTTGTGAATTGTGAATGGACTTGTTGGGGTATTTTATAAATTGGGAATGGAATTTATTAATTTATTGTTGCGTATTTGCATTGCTTCTTGTGTGGAGTGGAACTAGAAAATGGAAATTTATTCAATGAAGTAGTTTGCTTTCATTCAAGGAAATTGGAAAGAGCATCGGTTATTTAATTCAGTCAGTAGTGTACTAAGTTTTTTTTTACAATTTTTGGTCATACAATATGATACTGTGGTATAGACATAAGGTTACTAATTTAGACTTTAGAGTTAGACATATTTTTTTAAAAATTGGCATGCTAAATAATGTGGCATATTCAAATTTATATCTTATCTTATGTTTATAAGATAATTACATATTTATTTATAAGTGATTAAAAATTAAAATATTTAATATAGTTACTTTTACAATTAAGTTATAAAGTTTAAGCCATTTAAAATATTAGACTAAAACTTAATAAAAAATTAGAATCTAAACAAATTTTAGTAAAACATGATTAGCATCGACTTTTTTTGTTGCCTAATAAAATTATAAGTTTACAAAAAAGTAAACTTTATATGAATTGAGTAACACATTTTTATTATGATTAAACAATTTTTTAATGTCTCTTTCTTATATTTTAGAGTTACAAGTAGCAAGGCGAAGATGTGTGAGTTTACCAAGATTAGATAGATTGAATATATGGTTTGACTTTTAATTATTAGCTTGTCAAATATTTTAAATTACATAATTAATGTATTAACTATATAATTGTTACAAGTTTATTAAAAGTATTGACTATTGATTGCAAATTTCGAAATTGTTGGAAATGGATATTGTTTATGTATGTTTTGTAATGGTTGAATTGAAATTGTTGAAAATTGTTAGAAATAGAAATTGTTTATGTATGTTTTGTGATTATTGGAAATGGAAATTGTTGAAAAATGTTGGAAATGGAATTTGCTTATTTATGTTTTGTAATTGTTGAAAATGGAAATTGTTTTATGTATGTTTTGTGATTATTGGAAATGAAAATGGAATTTCTTTATCTATGTTTTGTGATTATTGGAAATGGAAATTGTTTTATGTATATTTTGTGATTGTTGGATATGAAAATTGTTGGAAATGAAAATTATTTATGTATGTTTTTGAGATTGTTGGAAATGGAAATTATTTTATGTATGTTTTGTGATTATTGGAAATGGAAATTGTTGGAAATGAAAATTATTTATGTATGTTTTGTGATTGTTGGAAATGCAAATTATTTATGTATGTTTTGTGACAGTGATTGTTTGGAATGGAAATTGTTTATGTATGTTTTGTAATGTTTGAAACTTTGAATTGAAATTGTTAGAAATAGAATTGTTGGAAATTGTTGGAAGTGGAAATTGTTGGAAATGGAAATTATTGGAAATGGAAATTGTTTATCTATGTTTTGTAATGGTTGAATTGAAATTGTTGGGAACTGTTAAAAATGAAATTGTTAGAAACGGATATTGTTTAAGTATGTTTTGTTATGTTTGAATTGGAATTATTTGAAATTGTTGGAAATGGAAATTGTTTATGTATGATTTGTGATAATGATTGTTTGAAATGGAAATAGTTTATATATGTTTTGTGATATTTGAAACTTTGAATTGAAATGGTTAGAAATGGAATTGTTGGAAATTTTCAGATTCACAAATTGCTTCCATTTATCCTTTTTGTAAGCCTCTATCACATACTTAGCTTTAAATTCTTGGGCAAAGTAATCCCAATTCAGAGGCATCGGTAGCTGAGGACTCCTTATAACAAACTTCTACCATTCATAAGCTACTCCCTGTAGAAGGGAGACAGTATAGTGTACCATTTGCTCTTCTAGATAACTAATATCAACTAACACTCTCTTCACCTTCTCAATCTAGAATTTATCCCTTTTAGATTCCTCCAAAGATGTCCCAGTAAATTCCTCGACTCCATACTTCCTCAGTTGATCAATTGGAGCCCTAGATGCAGTCATACGAAACAGTAACGTCACCATATCCTAGGATAACTTAAATAGAGCCTCTCCTTGAGCTGGAGGAGGAGGTGGCACCTCAACTTCACCTCGATTGAGCCTAGAGGGCCCAGATATTGATGGACTAGTTTGTTCTGGATGATTGCTCTCAGCAACTTCTTCAACGACACCGCGTGATCCTTCCATTTTTAATTATAGAATCAAAACATGGGACAATCGCATTAGGTCAGACATAACTTTTACACATTAGTATTAGCAAGAGTTAAACATTGGTTGGACCAAAATCGCCTAAACCATGCTCTGATACCAAAAAGTATAAATACCCAAATACCTCCTGGAAGGATATATGGATGCCACACAAGACAACATAAACAAACCAAAATATTTCGCAGAAGCATAACATTCAAAGTCTTCCATCGGAAGTAATTCAGAACAAGCATACATCATATTATATGTTATGTAACATCCCGTTCCCATACTAAAGGTTAGAACCCTAAACTTTGGTACATGTGAGATCAAAGAGGGATTTAGAAAATGCATTTCATGCTTATGCATAATGTCAGCATACACACATGTGAATTTGATTATTGCACACATTAAATCAATTGTTTATGCACTCAATTGACATTTTTGGGTATAAATTGTTTTAATTTGAATTATGGTCTTGTGTCTTAAAAATTGAGTGGGAATGTATAAATAGTGAATTAGAATTTTTGGAGAAAATTTGAGAATTTTCTGAAATTTAAGGGTATTTTTGAACTAGGAATAATGCCAAGTGGTAGAACAATTGATGAATAGTGGTAGAAATAAATGTCAAATGGCAGTAGGAATTTTGATATGTGACTTTGGGATTCGTATGGTTCCATTTGGTCCCCTTTAATAACTTGTCCATTTTATCTTCAAATTCTACTCTATTTATCTCCCAATTTTCAATGACATAAGTCACTTGCCACAACACAAGTTGATACAAGAAATTACTAAGTGAAAGACCATATTTTGGGTCTTTCACTTGCTATATACGACAAGGCTTCTCTCCTCTCTATCTTCTTTATTTTCTTCACCTTCCTCTCCTTAATAATGACACTCACTACCCAAGCCTCAAAGTTGAACCTTGCCTTCTTCCATTCCTACCCATTTAAATATTTGTTATATTCTTCTTGTTTCCAAAGAAACCTAACCTACTCCACCTCCATTTGTGATGATCGTGTATGCTGGTGAGCTAGGGTTTCATGGTGATTTGAAGACATTGAAGCTAAATCATATAAGTAACCTATTCCTCTTCATGGTTTTGATGAATGGAGCATGTTTGATCATAGTTAGGAGTTAAATGTTCATAAATGAGGATGGGTATGTGATAAAACGTTGATGAGAAATGGGTATAGATTCTTTTCTTGCTTGTTTTTTGATGGATAATATATTAGGAAATGACATAATGTTGGATTGAGTGAGTGAATGGTGTATAAAGTGTGTTGGAGAAATATTAGCTGTGGTTTTTTTTTCACTGAATATGCTTTTGCTGTTTAGCCATAACTTGTTCTATAGTTATCCAAATGAGATGATCTTTGATTTAGATTAAATTAGAGACATCAGTCTACATTTTGTATGAAGATATCGAATTCAAATTCTGTCAATAAGAGTTTCTAATTTTGACTTGAAGTTGAGTACTGGGTGTAGAAAAAAGTGCAAAAAAATTGGATACATGATGGATTATTGTTCTATTTTCCTGATGAATTGATGTAAATCTATTCGGGTGTTTTTGTGATGATGTAAAATGATTCTAAAGCTAAAGAGAGGGATTAATTTGGTGTCTTGAAATGTGAAGGATCTAGGTGATAGTTAGAAGCGAAATGAAAGTAGAAATGAAGTTGAATATGTGCAGAAAATTGATGATGAATGCATATATATATATATGTGTGTGTGTGTGTGTGTGTGTATGTTCTGTTATTAGTGTTTATGATCAATCATGGGCTCTAATTTCGTTATGGATGATGTTGAGTTGAAAGAGAGTTAGAATAATGGATAAATTATGCGCATTGAACTAGAAATGATAGATTAAGCAAGAGGAATTGAATGTTGTAAGTGAAGAGTCAAAAAATATTTTCATCTAATACTTCCATGAGTTTTCTGTACTGATATAGAGCTTTCGATAAAGTTGTCTTTATGGAAGTTGTAGAGCTTTCTTTAAAATTTCCATTGATATAAAGTATGGATTTTTTGGACATTGGAGTAGAGAGATATGACTTTTATAAGTTTGTGATGCTGTTTAGAATAGACTTTCGGGACAACTTCATTGTTATGAAATGTTGACCTTAAAGAAGCGAAAATTGTTTTCAAAGTCTTCATATAAATTGTAGATCTTTCTTTTATCTTTCCATTGATATAAAGTTTGCAAAATTTAGAGTTCTGGATCAAAAGTTGTGGAGTTTAGAACTTAGGATGCCTGTGAAGAAGAAGTGGTTGCACGACGGTGACTTTTAAGAGTATAGGTCAAAAGCATCGTCGTGAGGGTTATTCAAAAAGCACTGTCGTTTAAATGCACGATGGTGACTTTGGAAGTTGGATAGTGAAAGTCGCTATCGTGCAATTGCACGACAGCGACTTTGAAGTTTTGAGAGGCTGATGAACATCTGATAGTTTTTTGGCTATAACGTCTTCGTCCGACCTTCAAATGACCTGATTTTTAAAGAATTAGATTCATAACACATTCTTCTATCTCTCCATAAAAAGTTATAGCTTTTGGTTGTGAATCAAAAAAGATTGATCGAAAGAAAGTAAAGGTATCGGTTGGAAGAGCATAAATTGGATATTTTACTGAACATGTTCCAGTATTTTGGTGATATCTTGATCTTTAGAATTCTAAATAAGATTAATTTTATCTTGGAGTAAATGAGAGATATAGTCCTACAAATTGTCTCAAGAAGTGGAATTTTGATTCTTTCTCTAAGATATTGAATTTCTGGATAGAAGTTGAACATAGTACACTGCTTTTGAATATGGATAACCCAATAATTGTTGAGGGATATCTTCCAAATTACTGAACCAAATTGAGTGATTTTCGTGTCAATGGAAATATAAGACATAGAGGAACACTTTTCTAGAAGAGATATTGACTAAATTACATCAGTTTCACTTTCTAATTGAATGTTAATAGTATACCTGAAATTGTGACTTGGAAAAAATATGAAGTGAGTCAATGAGAAAGGAATAGAGATTTTAATGGTTTTAGTGAGGCATAAACCTAAGTATAAATTATACTTGGATGAGTTTTGATATAAAGATGATTTTGTGATGAAATTAAAGGAAAGATACCCGAGATTGTCATTGAGCATGCATTATACATTACACATATTCATGTGTGAAAAACTGAATGTTTATGTGATTGTGCAATTAATAACGTGTGTGCAATATGTGCTTTTTATAATGATGATACGGGATAGAACGTTTCCATCCAGACTTTTTGGATCATGAAAGATAATGCTAAACTGGAGCGTACTGTGAGTAGACCTAGATGGTCTCGTTTCATTGTTTATTTTGTTCTGTTTGATTTTTGTATTAATTGACTACTGAATGTCGATATGAATGCGTCTTGATTATTGATTCCAGACAGAAGGTCCGATGATTGTGATGATTGATAAGATATTGAAGTATTGCTTGTATGTGAATGAGAAGAACTAAGTGTACTTAATGTGCTTTTTAAATGTGTTTTGAATGTGCATTTGCATGTAAGTGAAAGTGTGATTCTCAAATTGATGTTGAATGTTGGATTAAGGTCCTTTGATATGGGAATAAGATTGAATGGGAACATGCCAATATGATTGATGCATTCCATTGTATGAATGCATGAAATATAATGGCAGTTGTGACTAGAGTAGCCAACGATCAGAGCTTAAAGCTCAACTAGTGAAAATGAGCCTCGAGCTCGAAGGTGATTCAGAGCCTCAAGCTCAACGTTTAATGAGCCCTATATCTCTCAAGCAGATAAGAGACAGTTATCAATGAGCCCTATATGGGACAGTTTAGGCACTCTGTCATAACAAAGTAACAAATGAAAAGTGAGTCTCATGTGCACTACATATGCATAAAATGAATGATTGTGTATTGAATGTGAAGTGTGAAATTGAATGTGAAATGTGAAATAATGTGAAATGTGAATTATGTGTTATGTGATTAGGAGAGCCATCGATAATGGTCACCCATTGAGTTTACAAAACTTACTCAAAATTTACAAATATTTTTTAGGACTCAGAAGAATACCCTATTAGGCAAACGGGAGTATCCCTACAATATACAAGTAAAAGATAGAGGTCGAGATCAGTTGGCATCTGCAATAATATTTCTTTTATTTTTGTATCAAATTAAGTCTTTCGTAATTATTGTAACTTGTATATCCCAATATTTCTGTTTTGAAATAAATTTCCAAATCTGAAACTTCTGTATATGGTTCTTACAATTTAATGAAAATTTGACAAGTATTTAGTATTTGTAACGGGCCTAAATGGCTATTGAATTTTCTGATGATTGTATTGCTATGATTGGAAATGATTATGAAATAAAGTGAGCCCGATTTGGTTATTGATTTCTGCACTTTATGTTTGTGGTTTCAAAAAACAATTGTACTAAAATTTGAATGATTGAGTGCTCTAGCATGCCACCCTCGTAGGGCACGGACTCGAATATCACCCATCGATGTTAGGTTTGAGTCTTGCGAGAGTGAGGTACTACATTTATATGGTATCAGAGCCCAGAAGTACTATCTTATATGGACATTTTGAAATGTGTGTCAAGTCACATGCATTTTGTCATGTCATAGCAGACAGCGGCAATTGATCCCCAATATGAGTCATATGCATGAGCATTCCTTAAGAGTTTGAGCTGTGAGAGACACTGAGAGAAATGATAATCCTTCAGAACATGAGAAAAAGAAAGTTTTGGATATATATAGAAATGAGAAATAGTATATATCCAGATATGACAGATAAAGGTTTATCACACTTGTATTGGTGAATGTATTATGAATATGATATCAATATTGTACTATGATAATATTTTCCTCGATCCCGATTTGGGCCAATGGGATAAAATAATAACCTCGCTAAATGCATGCGATAATAGTTTTAAAAAAATTCCTTGAGGCCCACTGAAAATATAAAATAATAATTCATTAAATATGTAGCATCCCATCACCGATGGGAAGGATAAAATAGTAAATTTGGATTGGGTTGTGATTTTGTACATAAAATTTGTGTACGCACTCATGAAAATTCCCAGCTTGGTGTCTTTGTGAAAATGTGAATTTGTGTGTCGATTGAACTGGAGTGATTTAGGTGTATTCAACATTAAATTGCAAAGTGAGTACCGATGAGATTTCCGGTACAATGACTGTACCATCGACACTCCAATCAAAGACATGATTTAGGAATTTTCGTTATTGAATTTTGGAAAGATTTTTGAAATTCTAAATAAATGAAATGATTGAATTGAAAAATTGATAGGCATGAAAACGAGTGATTCGGAAAGAGTTGAATTTCTAAATCAGTCCCTAAGGGTTAGAATTCCCGAATTGAAATAGTAAAGTTATAAGAATTTGGTATGAGGGCAATTTGGGTAAGATACTTAAGAGTATTAG
>JANZLD010000006.1:25715505-25726626 GCA_026413575.1 Erythroxylum carthagenense | reverse complement strand
AATAATAATAATAATAATAATAATAATAATAATAATAATAATAATAATAATAATAACGATGATGATGATGATGATGAGTTTAATAATGTAATCAAGAATAAAAAATAGTTTATGTGGAGGAGGAGTATTTATGTCATTTCGTTATATGTTTTGTTTTTGTACTTAGGATAAAAATTTTCGTACCACAGTCTTGGATGGAACAAAAATTTCTGTCTTTATCCTCTAAAGACGGAACAAAACTAGGCGAGGACAACAAGCAAACACCACGAAGGACAGAATTTTTATGTCTTTGTCCTCCGTCATCGCCTCTGAAGATGCTAACCAATCGTTACGTAATAGAACCTTGGTCTTCCAGCTACTGTTCCTTTATAGGACAATATCAAAGAGAGGCTTACAATTATTATAAATTAGTATAGTAGGAGAAATGGGTAACCCAAGATATTTAAAGGGAGCTTTACTTAGTTGAAGGCCAAATATTTATACCATGGAATGTTCCTGGAAGCTAGGGACTAAGGATATGAAGATCTAGCTCTTGCTTTTATTTATCGGGATTCCATAGATATTACAAAAGCTTTGCAAGCAATCTCGTAGTAAGGGTATGGAATCCTTATCAGCACTATTAAAGACCAGTAAGTTATCTGTAAAAGATAAATTATGGAACTTTATTTTCCTACACTTATAGTGATATTTGAAGGTTTTCCTTGAGTTATACTATGAGATATTAACATGGTGAGTATTTCGTTTTTTTGGTTAGCCTACGAGGTGTCCTATGTTAAGCGACCATTTCATCACAATAGCTTAAGCTGATGTGTGAGGCCAATTTAATTGATTTTATATATTCTCTAACACACCCCCTCGAGTGAAAACCCTTTGGACTTGAAACTTGCACAGGCCTACTTTACCTTGTGCTTAATTTAATTAGAATAGATGGGTGGTAGGATTCGAACTCATGATTGTTTGGTCATAGAGGCTCTGATACCATGTTAAGTGACCATTTCATCACAATAGCTTAAGCTGATGTGTGAGGCCAATTTAATTGGTTTTATATATTTTCTAACATTCTAGGAGGATTTCAATAGTAAGAAGTAAGCTATACACTCCTAAACTTTTATTGCTAAGAAAAATAGATAAGGGGATATAGGAACTTTTGCCTATTGCACCCTGAAGTGCTTGAGTAGCCTCTCGATTTACGAGTACACCAAAGGAAGCAGCAGACAAGCACTGATACATCCACTTAATAACGATTTTGAGAGTGTTAAAGGTTTTGAAGAAGTCTATCTTTATCATACTGTTTCCAGTTGAATTCTTGGTGTGGTATTCCTTGAAGATTTCTTGTGCTATTAAGAGGTTGTATCCAATACCATAACTTTAATTAAAAGTATATTGTGAGGTGTTATAAGTTCATTCATACGAGGCTTAAGCCTCCATGACATAATTGTATAGATGATTTTATAAAGGATATTACAATAGAAAATGAGTCTAAAGTTTTGGAGAAAAGATAGGTTAAGAGTTTTAGGGACTAGGCATAAAAAGATCTTATTTATCTCCTTAAGCATGGAACAGAAGAAAAGAATTTTTTCAACAACACACAAAAGTTTAAAAATTAACATTTATTTTTACAAAGTAAAATTGACTTCAAATACTATTTTCACATATTTCAATAATTTTTTTGATTATTCTCTATATTTACATATTATAAAATGTACATTAAACTTTTTAAATTTTGTCTTTTAAATATATGATACAATTCTCTTGAGCTTTTCACACGTTTTATCAAGATTATACTTTGCAAATGATAATTACACGTGTAATATTTTAGTGATTCTTGAATTTCTTTTCTTACATCTAAAAATATTATTTATATTTCTACACTTGAAGAAAGTATGAAAAGACTATGTAAAAATGTGAAACGTTTAATTTTTATAATATGTTTACACAGATTTATCATTAGAAGATTATTGGTAGTTATATATATTGGTATTTATTATATATTATAAAAATATTTGATATCGATTCAATTTTTTTATGATTTTTTAAAAGGAGTCCTATTGAAAAAGTTGATAAGTTTGGAAAACAGGGCGTTACGATTTATTAAACATGCATATTATTAAATATATAAGAAGATATGACCATTTTTTTTTCAAATTGATTAGTCTTATTTGAGAGAAGAGCTTTTATTTCAAAATTGATTGGTTTTTTTATTTGAACTTTAAATTTTATATTTAAATATAAATGTGAAAAAAGTTATTATATTAATATGTAATTGCAATTTTTAATAAATTAGTTTTTATCATAAAAATAATTTGTATTCACAATATATAAAATTATTTTAAACTTAATTGTATTCTTTTGTTTCAACTTTTTCTACAAAATATAATTATTTATCATATAATTAATATCTTTGCTTATCAATTATTTGTTATGAAATTACTGAACATATTGCTTTACAATATAAAATTGAAATGTATGTCTACTTAAAATTGTACTTACCAATTTGATATAAATTTCATTATAATAATTAATAATGAATTATTATAAATAAAATAAAAACAATGTTGCTAAATTATATACAAGTGAAGGAAAAGTTCTTAATCAATTAGGTGAATTACAAAGAAACATTACCATTAATATCATGCAATCCAAAATTAGATAAATAAGTCCTTGGAACTGGATTTTTTTTTTGAAAAACAAAACCTCTTAACTTTCTTGCCTAATTACATTAGACATATATAATAATTGAAGTGTATAAATAACACAATTCTATTAAGAACCATAGCTTTCTGCATTTAGCATGCGTATGCAATCATGCTAAAAATGACGAGACAATCCACTTTCTCCTTGATTTTGTACGATAAGAAATTTCTACAACGGACCTTTTTTTTTAAAATTTTACAACGGACTTAATTGCTTCAGTTTCTGAACTTGATCTTGACACTGACGAAGATCTTTTCTTTGCAATGAAAGCCCAAGCTCTTAATAGCTGGTCTTGAAGGGCTTGACAGACTTGAGATCGCTAACAACACCGGCAATAGATCCAACAGCGGCAGCTATGGTAATAATGAGGCAAGCACCCGCTTACGATTTGAAGGCAAAGCCATCTAGTGCTCCATTTTTCTATCTTCTTCTGTGCTATGTACATCTGAACTGGGAGGTAAACTGTTAATGGCCAAAATCCAAGAGCCCCTACGAGTCTAACAATGTCATTGAAGAGGGGAAGTAGCATTGAAATCAGAGTGGTAGTTATCACAAAAACTGTCCTCCAAACCAATCTGAACAAATTAAGCTTGTAGGATCCGACCTTGATTTCTTTGCTAATGAACTCACTATTTGGGAATTTTCCGCCTGCCTCTTTTTCAATGAAGGCAAAGGGAAGTTGGCAGTAGACTTGCTATGCACCAACCAAGTGAATTACTATGGCAGCGTTGGCAAAGTCAAGTAGCCAATATGGGTTGTAGAAGCCAAAACTTGTCAGAAGGTTTCCAGGAGACTCGTCTTCGAAAGCTGCATATCCAAAGCAGCTACAAGACATATAGAAGACGGTTGCACTTATTAAGCTCGCTTTCATCATTGTCTTTGATTTTGCTGGTGGAGATCTGATTGTGTCCTAACAATGTGCAGTAAGCTTCAAATTACAGCTCTTATGTAAATGTAAAGAGTTTTTGCATGTCTAACATGTATAAGAACCTGAATTTCAGTAAGGATGATTGAGTCTGAATAGGCAAAAGCAATGTCTCCAAGTGCCTGGAAGCTTCTCCATAGCTTTTGGGTTACTGTCACTGTTCCGATGCTTAAACCTGTCAAACTTCTCATGAGCTTTCCAGTTTCTGCAACTTCAGCAATTCCAAGCCCACGACCAATTGTTGAGTAAGTGAAAGACATGACTGCAGCGACAATGGACAGCCACCATAGCTGATCAAAATTAAGAATCTGAGACAAATTAAAATTACTTCCACGACGCCAAATGCAGTCACATTAAGGGTTGGTATTCATATGGCATGGGATTTTGCCACCACTGTTGTGGAAACAATTGGACCTTTTTACAGCCCTGTTGCATCAAATTGGAGAAACCATTTAGCCCATAAATTTTCTGCGAAAGATTACAAATTATTCTAACTCAAATCATAACTCACATCATACTTATAGATGATGCAATTGTGTAGCCAGTGGCGACTCCAAAAAGATTCAAATAGTGAACCAATCCACATATATTGACATAGGAACGCCCTGAATGTTTAAAAAAACATTTAATTGTATTAGTTATTACAATAATTAGTCAAATCATTGCTTGACTTTCCAATCATAATTTACCAAGATTGGCTCGAATTGCATCCACATAAGTGTAGTTCCTCTTCCTAGTGACAACGTCACCAGCACGGTAGCTTGCAAGCAGAGTAGAAGTATAGTAAGTAACCATACAGAATAAGAGCATAACTGTAGGTAAATCTATAGAAAAATTGTAGAATATAGAAGTTTCTGATCTAAACAAAACACTGAAGAGGAAAACTGAAATTTGAATGATAGTTTGCATTTAATGAGAGCTATCATTTAAACAGCTGAAAATGAATAAAGAAATTCGAAAATCACTCCAAAAAATAATGAAGAAAATTTGGTTTTGGAAATCAATAAAATCTCTAAAATCTAGCAAATACTTCTAATTAAATGACTGCTAGTCATTGACCTATTATTCATCAGCAAAACGATGCATATCTAACACTTCTCCTTGCTTCTTTTACTGCGGATACCTAGCCTTAATCTCAGTTCTTAAAATCTAGCCTTGGATAAAGACTTTGTCATGATGTCTGCAAGCTGATAGTCAGTACCACAATGCATTAGAATAATTTCCTTGTTCTTTTGCACTTCTCTAATAAAGTAGTATTTAATTTTGAAGTGCTATATCCTACCATGAAATACTGGATTGTTAGAAATAGCAAATGCAGCCTGATTATCTACAAAAATTTCTGTTGGCTCCCTTTGATCATGCTTCAAATCAGTCAGTAGCTTCTTTAGCCATAATGCTTGATTTACAGAGCAGCCACTAGGATCAACAAGTCAGGTTTTACTACAATTACTTGAAATGCGTTTAGATAACATATTGATCAATTGGGTATGGCGTTGATTATTCCTAGCTTGGTGGGCTGGAAATGCTTGACATATTAATTTATCCGGTAAACTACTGGGAGATCATGTAGCTCATGCTGGATTAATCGTATTCTGAGCCAGAGCAATGAACCTATTTGAAGTGGCTCACTTCGTACCATGCTGTTGATTGAGCCATAACATCTTGTTTCTTCGAGCTCCATGAGAAAAATCTTGAGCCAAGGCTGAATATGTATCCTGAGGTACTCCTCATATCATCATAAGATTATGCCCCATCACTATCAGTATATCCGAGTAGTTTTAACTCCTTAGATTTTACAAAAACAGTCTAAATTTAGGAGTGCCTTTGATGTATCTAAGAACTCTTTTTGCAGCATTTAAATGTAAGTTTCGTAATGTTGTTGCCTGCAACCAAATTTAAAAAGAAACCAACTTCCGTCAATACAAAATAATATAGTAGTGGAAAGTAGGGATCGTCCCAACGAGAAATTTTTAACGGTAAAGGTTAGCGAGTTTAAAACTAAAACAAATAGAGGAGAATGTTTGGTTCACGTAATTTAAGAAATTAGAAATGAAAAAATGGGAATTAACAAAAGTAATTAGATCTTAAAATTTAATAAACAAACCTTGATTTGGAGTCGCCGATATTATCACACTAAAATCGATCCTTGATATAAAATTCAGTTCATCAATAAACATTCATTAGGTGATGTTTTCTCTTAAGTGTAAATGAATATAAACATGTATTCTAAATATTCTTATTAATCAACAACCTAGATACGATCGTAAGTTCAATTGAATAATAGCTTTAAGAACTAAGAAACCAATGAACAAGATAACACATGTATGATATTTATTCAATCAATATGAGAATCTTCATAGAATTCCCTACTCTAACGTACAGAAGGCAATCCTAATTGCTACTTGTGATTAATAAAACTGAATATCATATTTCATTAATCTAGCTATTAAACGAATTAGTTCCTATTTGCGCACCTAGAAATCAATCAATTCAATTAGAAAAGTAATTCGGAAGATACTCAATATTCATCAACAAAACAAACCTTATTGAAACATCTTACGCATAATAGATGACAATAAGGTTCCCCTCAACCAAGAAAATAAATTTAGCTACTCATAAAAAATGTGAAAATCAAAGTAGTAGCCAATTGTAAAGTCTCAATCCCCAGTCTTTCTTAGAAATCTGAAAAATCTCTAGACAAATACTGCAAAAATTGAAATATAACTATGGCTATCTAGAAATGCATAAGAAAAGAATGCAAAAAACATAAACTCTCCTAAACTATGCTGCCAAAAAGAACAGTAGAAAATTATGAGGAGAAAACGAAAACTATCCTAATGAAAAACTGCAGAAAAAGCTACAGAAAAGTGTAAAACTATCCTAACACTAAAAGCTGCGTGAACAGTAACTTTTCTCCCCTTTTATGCTTTTTCGATCCCTCTTCTCTTTCTTTCCTTAATTTTTAGCAAATAATGTATCCCTCAGCTTCAGGTGGTCAATGCCTATTAACAAGATAGCAATATGATCTTCAAAGGTTATGAAAATCTCGAATTTGAATTTGAAAATAAATCTGCAAATTATTTTTGTCTTTGCACGTGCCCACGCTTAGTCACTAAATTTACAGTCAATATGAAAATTTTGAATTTTCTTTGTTTTTTTTTCATTTTTTTGATTTAATTCCATCTCTAAAGTATTGAAAATCACCTGAGAATAATATATAGATGATTCCATGAATTTTGGATAATAATTTCCACACATTAAAGAGAATTAAATAAAAATAAGCACAAAATGACAACTTAACAAAGTTGCTAGCATAGTGCATAAATCTGGACAACAAACTAACATCATACAAAATATCAAGTCTTATTGCTATTAAATACATTAAAAAGCTTATAAGACTCTTCTCAGCACCATCTTCTTTACTTAGCCTCTCATTTTGCATTAATGGACTGCATACAGGCTTGCAACTTTCCATATTAAATATTTTTAAAACTTACTTCGCATACTTTTGTTGTCCAATGAAATTCCCTTACTGTGATTGTTAAATTTCCATGCCCAAAAAGTATGACGTTTCTCCCAAATCTGTCATCCCAAAGACCTTCATCATTTGATCTTTGAATTGTTGCACTAATCTTGAATTGCTTCCTGTAACAAGTAAATCATCAACATACAAAGAAACCATAATCAGACCATCATTAGTAACTTTCACATAAAGAGTTGATTCACTTACGCTCTTCTCAAATCCAAAATGGAGTAAGTGATCATCAATCCTACTATACGAAGCTCGGGGAGCTTGTTTTAAGCCATATAAGGCCTTCTTAAGTAGATAAACCTTGTCTTCTTCTCCATTCTTAACAAAGCCTTCAGGTTGCTCGACAAAAATCTCCTCCTTTAAATGGCCACTGAGAAAAGCAAACTTAACATCTAATTGAAAAACTCTCTATTCTTTCTGAGCTGCTAATGCTAGAATTATTCTGATTGTATCAAGCCAAGCTATAGGTGCAAATGTCTCCAAGAAATCCACCCTAAATTGTTGTGCATACCCTTTTACCACAAGGCTAGCTTTGAATTTCTTGACAGATCCATCAGCATTTAGCTTTGTTTTGAATACCCATTTCACTCCAATAGGCCTTTTGTGAGTTGGCCTATCCACCAAAGTCCATATTTCATTTTTCTTTATCATCTTTGGTTCCTCCTCTATTGCTATAACCTATTTTGAGCTTTTGACAGCTTCTTCAAAACCTGCAGGTTCAAGTACAATAATGTTGCACCTTTGATAAATGTCAGAAAGTAATATGGTACCTTTAATAGGAATGTCATTTGTAGTTTCATCAAGGGTCTCCTCCTAAATTTTTTTAGAAGTTGAATCTATAGTCTTAACATTCTCCACTTCACACTTGTCCCAGTTCCATGTTGTGAATTCATCAAACTTGATATCTTTACTAATAATTATTTTACTAGTTAAAGGTTGATAGACCCTGTAGCCTTTAGTATTATTGTTGTAGCCAATGAAAATCCCAATCTGTGCCTTACAATCCATCTTATCTCTTTTCACATCAAGAATATGAGTATAGCAAATGCAACCAAAAACCTTTAAATTTTGCATAGAAGGTTTGTATCCATACCAGGCTTTAAATGAAGTTTCTTCTTTTAGCTTCTTCGTTGGCAGCCTGTTTAACAAATACATTGCAGTGTTGATAGCTTTTGCCCAAAATCTCTTGGGCAAATTTTTCTCAAATAATAAACATCTTCTCATCTCCATTATGGTCCTATTCTTGCACTCATTGACACCATTTTGTTGTAGGGAGCGAGTTGCTGTAAATTGATGTTCAATTCTTGCATCTTGACAAAACTTATTAAATCTATTAGAAATATATTCAGTCACATTATTAGACTTAATCACTTTAATTTTGTGACCACTTTTATTCTCAATCTAATTCTTAAACTTTTAAAATACGTCAGCAATCTCAATTTTGAGTTTAATAAAATAAACCCAACATAATCTGCTAAAATCATCAATGAAAATAATGTAGTACCTATTACCATTCAAAGATGCATGTTTAATTAGACCACAAACATTTGTGTGAATAAGTTGAAGTTTTTCTATTGCTTTCCAAGCATTATTCTTTGGAAATGGTAATCTAGACTACTTTCACATTTGACAAACTTCACAAACTTCAATTCCTTCTTTAATAGTAGGCAAATCCTGCTCTAATTCATTATTATGCATAAAGGCAAGAGCTGAAAAAGGAAAATGTCCAACCCTTTTGCGCCAAAGTTGAGATTGATTAACAAGGCTTGGATAGGCTTGGGACTCTTCTTGCTTCCAATCAAGCGCAAAACTTTTCCCTTTCATCTTTACATAAAATAATTCACTTCCAAAAGAGTCAAAGATCACACACATTCTGTTTTTAAAAACCACAGAATAATCTTTTTCAAGTAGCTGCAGAACACTCAGCAAATATCTAGTACAAATAAAACATTAGGAATGATTTTTATACCTGAACCAGTTTCAATTGCAACACTTCCCTTTCCTTTAACCTTAATGTGATCTCCACTACCAATTTTGACTTTGGAAGCAAACGACTTGTCAAGCTCCTTGAACATTGACTCATCATGTGTCATATGATGAGTGCAGCCACTGTCAATCAACAATGCTTCATTGACCTTCTTGTTTGCAAAACAAGTTGCAACAAAAAGCTCCTCCTCCTCTTCTTTTTGATCAACCACTTGAGCTTGCTTTTCTACATGTTTCTTATTTTTGCATACCTTATCTATGTGACCCATTTGATTGCAGGACCTACATTGTATCTCAGTCTAAACCAACAATATTTATGTAAGTGTGAAGTTTTCTTACAATATTGACAAGGAGGAAATTTCTGTTTTTTGCTACCATTTTTGTTCCTGTCACCTTCCTTCTCATTCCAATGTTGCTTTTTGCTCTTGTTGCTTTGTTTATCCTTAGCCTGGAAAGCACCTTAAGTTATTCCTTCTTGCCTAATCATTCTCCTTTGTTCCTGTGCTTGAAGAGCATTATTAAGCTCAGTTAAAGAAATCTGACCAAGGTCTCTTAAATCTTCTAGAAATGAAATTTTTTCTTCAAATCTCTCTGCTAAACTTATTATCACCTTCTCCACAACTCTACTAGCAAGTAATTCTTCACCAATTAACCTGATTTTGTTAACTATAGTAAGGAGCTTATCGGAATACTCCTTTATAGTTTCAATATCCTTCATCTGCAAAAGCTCAAATTCTCTTTTAAGATTCAAAACTTGCATATGTCTTGTTCGATCATTCCCTTGAAACACCTCGTTTAGTGTATTCCAAGCTTGCTTTGTAGTTTCACAAGCCATGATTCTTGAAAAAACATCTGATGTTATTGCTAAGTGAATATAGGCCTTGACCTTTGATCTTTTTATCTTTTCTTCTTTTTGATTCCTTATTTCTGCTAGTGTTGGATCACTGGCAGGAGGAGCTTCATTCTCAGCCACATCCTAAAGATAATAAGATTCTATAAAAGATTTCATTTTGATGGCCTAAATATGATAGTTTTCACCTGTGAAAACAGGTAGTGCTACCAAAAAATGAGTAGAATTCTCTAGCATATTGATTTGATATTTGTTGAGAGGCTAAGTGTTTAAATTATAGTGAAAGGTTCCTCACAGATTCACTTATAACCAACGCAAGTCCCTTAAGAACAATAAGGCTTTGATGCCAATTTGTAGGTAAATCTACAGAAAAATTGTAGAATATAGAAGTTTCTGATCTAGGCAAAACACTCAAGAGGAAAACAAAACTTTGAATGATAGTTTGCATTCAATGAGAGTTGTAATTTATACAGTTGAAAATGAACAAACAAATTCAAAAATCACTCTTAAAAATAATAAAGAAAATCTGATTTTGTAAATCAATAAAATCTCTAAAATCTAGCTAATACTTCTAGTCAAATGACAGCTAGATATTGACCTATTATTCAGCAACAAAACGATGCATATCTAATAATAACAGCTGAACCAACAATCCAACCAAGCTGAGCCGTCGCCCAAGCCAAAAATAGGACACTAGAACCGATCACAGCTGTTATTATGTGATCGAGTATTCACAGTCCAAACAGTTCCTGGTCACAAAAATAACATCAAATGACTCGGTACGGAGTTTTAAGCAGCAACAATAATGATAGGTACTCAGCTATAAATTGATGCGAATGATTTACCAATTCTCTTGAGTTTTCTGTTGTCATCAACCCACTGCTTGGATCCAAGCCCAACTTGAGGTTCCATGTCAATAGCAACATCGAAAACTTGGTGATTCTTTCTAGTTGCATGGTTAGCATCCATCTAAGGAAACCAATCAAAGGTAGTTTTTTTTTCCTGATAATTATTGAAAGGAAAGAAATAATATTTTCCCTTCAATGAGTTGATGAAGCTCACAATGAGATCGAGATAACCAAACTAAGACAGCAAGAGCAAGCGGGGAGCTAGCTAGAACTCTTGAATTTCCTC
>JANZLD010000006.1:25689059-25704357 GCA_026413575.1 Erythroxylum carthagenense | reverse complement strand
CATCAGCACAAAGACCTCGATGGCGTGATTTCTTGCTTTAGCAAGTGCTCTACTTGAGATTTGTTTATGAAATATGACAAATGAATTTAATAAGTTTGATATATTTATGATACTTTTGTTTTCTTTTGTCTTATGTATGTCACGTTTTGCCACTCATGGAACATTTTATGAAAGTATAAGACTAGGATTAAAAACTTTAAAGATAAACTTTATTTAAATATCAATCAAATTATTTTAACAGAAATTATTAAATTCTTAACAGTTTTGTTCACATATCAGAATCTATAATTGTTTTGGCTTGACTTTAATAATAGTTTATGTAAAAATAGTTTAACGAAACTTGAATAAAAGGTATACTTGTTAACACCTTTAATATTTTAAGTAATTTAAAACATCACGTATATATATATATATATAGTTTCACTTTCGTGAACAATTAAAATAAAGATAAAAGATGTAAATGTCTATTGTGATTTTATTTATTTTAAAATTAGTCTTACATACAAATTTGCGATTTCCTGTAATTGACAAAGGAAAAGGAAAATTTGGAATATTGTCAACTTTTACGATACCTGTATTAGAGAAAGCTCGAGCACTCTTACCCGGCATTCCTATTGTTATTATTTTATAGACCTCAGTTCAACAAAAACACCAAATTCAACAAAAACACCAAGTAAGTAAGTATGTGTCAACAAAAACATATCCAAATATTAGCAATACACTCATTGTATTTATTATGAAAACATTATAGTTATTAATATTATTACTATGGAGTTATCTGTTAAGTAACATTAAAATTTATTAATCATTAAATGTGTTGTCAAAACCAATGATTTAGACCATTTATTACTAAACAAAAGAGTAATTCACACAAAACCATACGGCTCTACGTGAATGTGCTATCAAAAGAATCTATCTACTCCAGGGGTGTCAATAAAGTTGATTAACTGTGTTAACTTCAAACTTGGTGAGCAATCTATCACTATTAACACAGCCCATCTTGATATCAAACGTGTGAGTCCATGGAGGGATAAGGAATCCTAGAAGTTATGAAGTGATAAGGAAGATAATACTCATAATAATACTCATAGAAATATTAAAGGAAATATGGTAGTTCAATATATAAAGGAAACTCCAATTAACTGACAGATATATTTGATATTCTTATCAGTTGTTTGCTGCTGAATTAGAGTAGATCATAATCTTTTAGTTCTATTTTGTATAACAGTCATTTACATAATGGTCTATTTATAGCTTGCTCTCTATGTACATATTACGAAAGTAGGAGGAGCCACCTTGTTTTTGAATAATAAAAGCCATTTTTTTTGCTACAATTCTATTTTTGTCTTGGTATCAAAGCCAAAATTGTTATTTAGTTTAGTCTCGTCTTGCTCAATACTACACACATCCACTATTCTCTATTGATTGCTCGATACCAGGTCAGATCTATCCACTTCTCTTGTTGACAGTGTTTCCTCCCTTCATTGTCCTTCAATTGCCTTTACTCTTATTGCTGGCTAGCATCTTCTGGTTTTTACCATGACTTCATTTTCTTTGAATGTTGGAAATTTCGTCACCTTAAAGCTCACCCAATCAAATTATCCATTGTGGAGAGAACAAATTCTAGGATTAGCAGAAAGCCAAGATTTAGTTGGTCATATCACCAATGAAACTCCAGCTCCAGCAAAATTAACTACTCTAGATTCAAACATGATAGAAAACATTACATCACAATTGATAAAAAGAATTCATTGCTTGGCAAAATTCTGATCGTCTTCGAGGTTGGATCATCAACACTCTCTCTGAAGAAGCTCTTGGACTTGTCATTGGTTTAGACACAGCATATGTAGTTTGTTTTTAAACCAAACAAACACATCATTCTTTAACCTCCCCTACACCTAGCCTTCTATGGTTAGCAAGAGAAACAATCCCAAAGTAGTTCTTCAAGGAATCGCAATAATAACTTCACTTCCTCAAGTCGTGGATTTCAGGCACAATAGTCATGAAACCAAAATCAAAATTTTACAAACAGCTCAACATTAGCTGCACAATAACAACGACCACCACCTCTAGACGAACGACGAATGACAGTAGCAGAGAGAGATCTGTACTAGAATAAAACATGTCAATACTGTGGGAAACTAGGCCATATTGCCAAAATTTGCTGGTGGGTACCAAAACGAATGACTCATGGTGATTCAATCCCACAGGCTCTTTCTACCCTCACCTTAGACAACTCTGTCACTGACGCAGAATGAACTGTTGATACAAGAGCTTCAAATCACATGACAGGTAAGTATAACATGATGACTAATAATCATAAATATTTTAGGTCTAATCCAATCTTAACTAAAGATGGCTCTTCTCTACCTATAATAGGCATTGGTGATTCATATGTTAAACGAAAAAAGATTCTGCCTCTTCACAATGTTCTTTTAGTTTCGAATATGGAAAAAAAATTTGATTTCAATAAGTCAATTAACCTTTCAATTTCTTGTCAACTGTGAATTTTCTAATAATGGTTTTTGTGTAAAGGAACGAAAAACAGGACATCCTCTACTAACAAGGAAAAGGAAGCATAGCCTGCACGTCTTAGTTGATATACCAAAAGCCACTTCTCTCATCGTTTCAAATCTGGCACTGTAGAAATTTGACATCAACGTCTAGGACATCCTCAAGCTTCAACTGTTCAGTTGTTAAAAAGTAAAGGATTTATTGATGTTACAAGTCCTTCACGACCTGCACATTTAAGTGATAATTGTTAATTAGGAAAACTCAGCAAATCTCCTTTTGCTTCTTTTGAACATTTTAGTTCTGGTATTTTTTATCCACTGTGATTTGTAGGGACCTGCTCCTTATTATTTATTGGGAAGTTTAAGTTTTATGCATGTTTAGTTGATGATTTTTCAAAATATACTTGGATCATTCCATTAAAACATAAATATGATTTTTTTACTGCATATTTAGCTTTCGAACAATATGTCTCAAGGAAATTTAATAAAAAAATAAAAATATTTCATTCGGATGGTAGAGGAGAGTTTGTCAATTCTATATTATCATCACATTTTATTGCAACAGGTATTATTCATCAAATCTCATGCCCTTATACTCCACAACAAACAAGTATGGTTGAGAGAAGGCATAGAATTATACATGGACGTGAACTAGGTATGACAATGTTATTTCATAGTCATGCACCTCTTTGTTTATGGGTAGAAGCATTTACCACAACAGTGTTTCTTCTTAACAGATTACCATCTTTGTCTCTTCATTTTGACACTCCATATTTTCAACTACATGGCAGTCATCCTAGCTACACATCACTTAGTGTCTTTGGTTCTAAATGCTTTCCTTATACGTGGGATACAAGAACTCATAAAATTGATCCTAAAACTGTTTTGTTTGTTTTTGTAGGATATGGTCAAAAACATAAAGGTTACAAGTGTTTCCATCCATCTACTAGGAAATTTTTCATTTCTTGACACGTTGTTTTTTATGAGGCTGTCTTTCCTTTTAAATCTTTATCTGTTCCTACTGTTGTCTCATATGCTCTTCACATATTTGATACTCAGTTACCTTCGTCTAACACTCGTCTTAATTCAAGTACACATCTTCAAATGTCTACCTCATCAAATCCTATTCCTTTCCTATATTGACTGCTTGCAGTCTGAGGCAAAATCACTTAGTGATACACCTATGCTAAACACTGATGAGACTGACTTTCCTAATCCTATAATGTCTATGATAATGGTGAGCTCTTTGACTTATCGAATGATAGCAAGTAGATGATACAGTTATCATGTACCCGCTACTCATACAGTTAGATCTGGTAGATTTAAGTCTCTGTACCGTACCTTTATAGGAACAGGAATCTATACCTATACACACGGTGGTTCTTGGGGGTATAAGATCTAATGCAGTTAGGTAAATCTACCGGAGTGAAACAACCTACTATCTCATCTGGTTACATAGTCTATCAGGTATCCAGGACTATGATATTAGACATGTTTCTAATCTAGTTAATTTTACAAAAGCTATTTCTGGACCTAATTTGGATGTGTGGTGAGACTTAATGAATGATGAGATGCAATCCATAAGTATAGTAAGGTTTTAGAGCCAATTGATTTACAGAGAAACTACAAACTCATTAGTAATGAAGATTAAACCTAAAGAATTTTGGGATAAAGTTCAATAGTTTATGGGCCCGTTCAGTTGCCTAATGGTTCACTACTTCGCTCAGAGAGAAAGGTTGACTTTATGTTACTTTTCTCCCATATCCTCATACGATATATTTTAAGCGATTAAGGCAATTGTAGCTCATGATGATATAGAGTTATATCAAATAACTATTAAAACTATTTTCCTGAATAAAAACCTTTATGAAGAGGTCTATATGGTATAACCTGAAGGATTTCAGGGTCTAAATGGAATTGACATGGTTTGTATGTTATGCAGATCAATATATGATTTACATCAAACCTCTCAAAAATGATAACTTAGCTTCATAGAAAACAGTGTTAAAAAGATGCTTGTACTATAAGGTTAGAGGGAGCAAAGTTATCTTCCTATTCTTGCATGTGGACGGTATATTGCTTGCAACAAATTACTTGACCATGTTGTATGAGGTTAATCAACTTTTGGTCAAGAAATTTGACATGAAGGACCTTGGTGCAGCATCTTCTGTCCTACATATTCAAATTAACCGGGACAGATCTCAATACTTATCAGACCTCTCATATAATGCATTGTGTTACAAAGGTTTAATATAGTTAACAGTAAACCTATCATAGCACCTATTTCTTATAATGAGAGATAATCTTTGGTATCATATCCATAGAATAAAGTAAAGAGAGATGTTATGAAGAATGTTATGTATTCTAATACGATTGATAGCCTAATGTATGCTTGGCTATGTACTAGGCAGGACATTGCATTCACTGTTTGACTATTTAGTCAATATCTAGTTAATCTAGGTATAGACCTTTAGAATGCAGTCAAGCGAGTGTTGAGATACTTAAAGGAACTAAGGATTATATGTTGACATATAGCACATTCAACATAATAAATCTCATAGGAAATTTAGATTCAAATTTTATTCATGTTTCTGGATGATCAAAAGTCCACTTAAGCTTACAGTTTTAAGTTTGCAGATGACATAATGTCGTGGAAGTATGTCAAGTAGACACAAGAGTGCATGTTATGGGACTACTTCACCTATGGTTTAGCTTGGAAACTTTATTTCTGAGTTGTTTGTTGTTAATTTAGTGACTAGATCCATTTGGATGTACTATGGTAATCTTCTTGCTATGTTGTTTAATAACAATAAAGAATACCACAGGATCTTAACATTTAAAGGTCAATTATTTGTCCATAAAGGTGTTAATACAAAAAGGTGACTGGTTCAGTCTGATTTTGCTGAGGCTGAGCGCCGTTGTTTGGATCCATGATCTCGATTAGCTTGGACTAGGAGATACCTGCAAAGACAATAAAGGCACATTGGGGGTTGATCGCCAGCTTGCCCCTCCGATGCTTAAGTCAGTAATTTGCCGTAGGTTTTTTAGCTAATAATGAAGGTTATCAGGGTTAATAGAGTCGTACCTACATCGTGAGAAAATAATGAACTTATATAGTGAATACCTGACGTGTTTAATTTAACATCTTTGTCGTGTTTAACTCAACATCATGGGAACGGGCCGATCGGCCCATACGCCATCTTAGGGTTGGACCTGGGCCTAGCATAACCGACCCGACCATAAGCCCCCTACTCCTCGAGTCTGATCAGGGAGAAGGCTCGGTGGAGTACGTAGGGTTCATGCATGACAGCTCGTGATAGGCCCGATTGGTCGGATTTGTTCGGCTCGCCTGCATGTTAGCTCGTGATTGGGCCGATTGATCGGATTGGACATCTAGCTAGGGTGCTAAATTTAATCATTACTTATGGCGTGTGTCCTCTGACGGATTTCAAAATTTAAAAAGGGAGCGTCCTTTCGTGTTGTTTTTAGGATCGTGCGTATCGTTTCAACTGCTGCGTCGCTCCGGGTATCTGACAATCCTAATTCGCACGGCTCAGATTTTGCCACGCGTCCAACTTCGATTGGTACGCCCGTTCGATAACCGTTTAGAATCGAGAAACTTCCTTTATTATCGTTTCTGCGTATTTGGTTCTCCCACTTCTGCGTATTTGGTTCTCCCACTTTTAGCTCTCTCTACTCTTCGTCTCTTTGCTTACAGTCAACGGAATCTCCTTTTCATCGCTACCCAAACTCCGAAACTTAGTCACCGAACTAGGTACGTCCTTTCTCCCTTCCTTGTCCTTTAAACTCCCTTTTTAGTAACCATGTCGTCAGCTAGCCCTAGGAGTGAGTCTAGACTTAGGGATGAAACCACCTCCTCTTCCTCTTTCGATCGAGAACTGGCCGCCGGAAGTAATTTACAGATTGTTGGGCCACTTGAGGTAGCGGCGGAAGCGATGGAGGGGCTGGAGGCAAGGGGAAACGAAGCGTCGGACGCAGAGACAGATGAAGAGATCGCAGCGGCTGACCGGATAGACGGGCGAGCCGTTGAGAATCTGTCGAACGACCCATCAACGATGACCGAAAGGGAGCTGAACCGATCGGTCATCAAGAACAATATCCCTTCATCCTGGGGACCCAGGTTGGCCGCAGAGAACGAGCGAATTCACAGCAATGCAGGGGGCTACTTTGTTGTTTCAGATAGCTTCTTCTCGATCGGTGGCATGAGGCTTCCCTATACCCCGATCATTGATGAGGTTTGCCGCATATATAAATTGCTGCTGGGCCAAATCCCCCCGAATGGTTGGAGGTTCATGAACGGTCTCACCCTGCTATGCCATCATTTCGGGTGTCCTCCGTCGATCGACATTCTGCCGCTTTTCCTAAGGATGAATCAAAGTTCGCTCACTGGGGCCGGGATCCCCCACTTCCAGTATAGAGATGCGTGGTATCACCCTGCTGGAACAGCTTCGTCGATTAAGGCCTGGAGGACGAAGTACTTCTTTGTAAGGCCCCCAGGATCTTCTTTCGAGTCCAAGCAGTGGAGGTATCTCCTGTCCGAGCGATGGAACGACACTTCCATTCTATCCTTTACTGGATAAGAGTCTGAGGTGATCGACCGGATTAAAGCGCTCGGTCGGTATAATTTCGATCGTTTATTCTGGGGTATCGTGGAGGGGTATCGGCCAGTACCTTCCTAATTAGTCCCCTGGCTCGGATAAGTGGGTTAGAAGGAGAAACTGCCCCTTCTGGTTGACTTCTTGTAGTTTAACTAACTTGTTTTTTTTATGAGTATTAGCTTCGATTTCTGACTTGCTTTTACACTTGTGCAGGCATGGCAAAGCTCAGGAATTTCACCTCGTCCTCCGATGCTCCCTAGTCGAAAAGCCAGCGCAAAGTTGCCGGGCCTTCCTCAAAAATAAAAGAGCAAAGCAAAAAGGTGGCGGTCGGGCAGGATATCGCTCAGCCAACTGCGCTTGTGGCGGTCGGGAAAGATATCGCTCCGCCAACTGCGCCTGTGGGGGTCGGGCAAGATATCGCTCTGCCAACTGTGCCTACCGAGTCCACGACGCTAGTGATCCGATCGGCTGACGAGGGTCGAGCTATCGTGGAGGAAGAGGTGGAGGAGGTGGAGCGGCCGCTTAAAAGAAAGAGAACTGCTTGGGGTGTTGAGCAATTTCCCTGCCCTGTTGAACGATCGTCCTGCTTTCTGGACAAGGGTAAGGGGAAGGACCCGATGCCCAGCTCCGAGAAATGGGTGTCCACGATCAGTCTGGATAAGACTGCATCGCTTAAGGATACTAGTGTGGCTCTTCATATTGCCTAGAGGGTTGTCCCTCCCATGGATGACGAGTTTATGGTTTCTTTGGGCGATGAGGAAATGACGGCCGGTCTTGTGCGTGGCTTAGCGGAGGTAACCTCCACCCTCCTTTTTTTTTAACGAAGTTCTTCATTGTAGAATCTGGCATTCGCCTCTAGAGTGCATCAGCGTTTAGATCAGATGGCTAAGGTCGCTCGATCGATGGACCAGGAGATTAAAGATCTCCTTAGCCATGTCACCATTTTGAGGATGCAACTTTCAGAGGCGGAGGAGGTGAAGAGCAAAGCGATCACGGAGAGGGACAAGCAGGAAAAAGGATATCGAACCTTGCAGGCCAAAAATGAGGACCTGCAGCTCAAAGATGAGGCATTGCAGGCCAAAAATGAGACCTTGCAGCTCAAAGTTGAGGAGATGAGAGAGGAAATTCTCAAAGCCAACACTAAGGCCAAGATGGAGAACGAGCTTAGCTTGAAGGTCCTCCATGACTGCCACGAGGCGGTGCTGGATAAAGTAAGGGCGGAGAACAATTTGCTTGAGCTACGAGGTTCTATTAAAGAGCAGATGATTGAGGCGATCAAGCGATGGAAGAGGCGGTTCTTGCATGATGAATGCAAGGAATTCTCTTGCAACTTGGCTCTTTCTATCCTGAGGAATTGCCATGGCGTGCTCGTCCCTAATGGAGATGGATCAGATGTTCCTTTGTTCAAGGACTTTGCTGAGCTTATGCTTCCGACAGAGCTCGGCCTCTCGCTCGAGGAGGTGAGGGAGATAGCTGAGAAAGAGGTAGAGATGTTATCGGATGAGTTGCTGGACCTTAGCTCAGATGAAGAAGAAGAGCGAGCTCCCGGGGATGTCTCTCCAGCTGCCCCTTTCGACCCTGATCCTATCTCGGTTGCTTTGTCGACCTCCGATGCTGCTCCTCCTATCGGTTCTCCTCCTGCCAGTTCTCCCCCTCTTTAGGGGCCAAAATAACATATGTAATACGACTTTGAAGCTCAACTGGTCGGGTTTGTGACCAGAACATATATATGAGGAAAATAAAACCTCTTATTTTTGTCCTCTGTTGTCTCTTGTGTTTTGTGAATTAGGATTTGACTGTCGCTAGTTTCATTTAGGCTGAGGCTGAGCGATCCGATATTGTCTTCTTGGCATCGCCTGGTTCTAAGATTCGGTCTTGGCAACCTGACCGAGCGATGTTGAGGCCGAGCGATTCAAGATTATTTTCTTGGCATCGCCTGGTTCCAAGATTCGGTCTTGGCAATCTAGCCGAGCGATGTTGAGGCCGAGCGATCCATGATTGTTTTCTTGGCATCGCCTGGTTCCAAGATTCGGTCTTGGCAACCTGGCCGAGCGATGTTGAGGCCGAGCGATCCAAGATTGTTTTCTTGGCATCGCCTGGTTCCAAGATTCGGTCTTGGCAACCTGGCCGAGCGATGTTGAGGCCAAGCGATCCAAGATTATTTTCTTGACATCGCCTAGTTCCAAGATTCGGTCTTGGCAATCTGGCCAAGCAATGTTGAGGCTGAGCGATCCAAGATTATTTTTTTGGCATCGCCTGGTTCCAAGATTCGATCTTGGCAACCTGGCTGAGCGATATTGAGGCCGAGCGATCCAAGATTATTTTCTTGGCAACCTGGCCGAGCGATCCAAGATTGTTTTCTTGGCATCGCCTGGTTCCAAGATTCGATCTTGGGAACCTGACCGAGCGATGTTGAGGACAATCGATCGGTAGGATATTCTCCCTTTAGCCTAACTTAACAAGACTTTTCTGCCAAGAAGTTTGGAAACTTTATTGATGATGATAAGGGCGTAGGCCGTTAAAAAACTTGATTGGCAAGGCTAGGAAAAAGGTACTCACTGGTTACATATAAAGAAATAAATGAAATGAAGCAAAACTTATCTACTGGTAAAACGCCTTCAGGTTCTGGGAATTCCAAGGCCTCGGTAGAATTTTGCCATTCGTGTCGCGCAGAAAGTAAGAACCGTGTCTGGCTTGCTTGGCCACTTGATAGGGTCCTTCCCATGCCTGACCGATCTTTCCAGGATGTCTCCCTGCCACCTCAGGAATTGATCGGGAATTGTTCAAAACCTTACTGACATAATAGATCGGGAATTGTTCGTTTCTGTCCGATAGAATGAAAATTGCGCTGATCGCCCCTTCTGTAACTGCCAAATAAATGATCAGCGTTTCCCTCTCAACGGGGCTCTGCAAAATGGGCGGACTCGTCAGGTATTGCTTTAGGTGTTGAAATGCTCTCTCGCACTCCTCCGTCCATTGGAAATGAGTCACATCCGCCTTTCTTAAGATTTTGAAGAATGGGAGGCACTTGTCCCCCATCCTAGAGACGAATCTGCTCAGAGAAACTATTCACCTTGTCAATATTTGAACATCTTTTAAACATCGTGGTGAGGGCATTTGAACGATAGTTTCAATCTTTTTTGGGTTTACTTCAATCCCCCGTTGAGTAATCATGAATCCCCGGAATTTTTCAGATGCCACACCAAAGACGCATTTTTCAGGGTTCAGCCTCATTTGGAACTTATTGAGGATCGGGAAGACTTCTTTGAGGTCTGCTACATGCTCGGCAGCCGTCTTGCTTTTGACTACCATATTGTTCACGTAAGCCTCCACTGTCTGACCGATTTGTTTCTTAAAGACTTCCATAACGAGTCGTTGATAGGTAGCCCCGGCATTCTTCAAACCGAACGGCATTACCTGGTAGCAATACATGCCCTGGTCGGTTATACAAGCCATTTTTTCTTCATCTTCAAGACTCATTTGTATCTGGTGGTAACCGGAGAAAGCATCCAAGAAGCTGAGGAGCTCATGCTCTGATGTAGCGTCTACCAGCTGATCAATTTTGGGTAAGGGGAAGCTATCCTTTGGGCATGCTTTGTTCAAGTTGGTGAAGTCGTTGCACATTCTCCATTTTTCGTTTTTCTTCTTCACTAGTACCACATTCGCTAACCATTCAAGATACTTGACTTCCCGAATGAACCCAGCATCAAGCAATTTTCCTATATCTTTCTCAATCACCTCCTGCCTTTCTTTGCTTTGCCACAGCTTCTTCTGTCTGACTGGCTTGCAGTCTTTCCGAATACTGAGAGAGTGAGATGCTATCGCTCAAGAAATTCTAGGCATGTCGCTCGGTACCCAGGCGAAGATCGATTTGTTTTCTATCAAGCAATCTGTGATCTCTTTGGCCAGCCCTTTTTCGAGCTCAGTGCCTAGATTTGTGAATTTGGATTGGTCTTCTTCATCCAATATAACCTGTTGTGTTTCTTCGGCAAGGTTCATCCTTTCAGTTTCTTCGTCAGCTCTGACATCAAGGGAACTAGTCAAAACTACTGCCCCATCAAGGGCCCTCATTTATGCCATGTAGCATTCCCTAGCGATTCTTTTTTGACCCCTGACAAAACCAACTTCGTGAGGTGTTGAAAATTTCATCACTTGATAGTAGGTGGAGATAATTGCTCTTGGGGCGTTTTGAGTTGCTCTTCCAATTATTGCATTATATGCTCTGACAAACTTTACCACCAAGAATTCGACGTTCCTCTCTATTTGATGTGGCTTTTGCCTGAATTTTACTTTCAAGAAGACCCAAGCAAATGAGTAGGCTGATGCTCTTGTTACCCCTTTGATGGGTCCCTATATTGGCAATAGTCGTTCTTTCGGTATCTCCATCTGCTTAAATGCGTTATAATAGAGTAGGTCGATCGAGCTACCTGTGTCAATCATGACCCGTTTTACCTCGCTACCTTCCATATTCAGGGTGACCACTAATGCGTCATCATGAGGACAGCTGACACCTTCCAGGTCAGATTTGTCAAACGAGATCACCCCATCGTTTTGTCTATTTTTCTTTGCTGATAAGTCTTCAGCGACCTACCTGGCATACCTCTTTCGTCCTCTGACGGTGGACCCTCCTGCTACACTACCACCAAAAATTATGTTTATGACTCTAACCGGTCGGTCATCTTGCTGGCCAACATTTCTATTGCCTCTTGCCCTGAACTGTCTTCTCGTGTCGCGTCGGTCGTCTGAATTCCTGTTTCACCCTGCTCCATCGTTCGTTTCGTTTTGCTTCCAAGGCTTCCATCAGTTATCAGACCGACCGCTCCTACCCTCATTCTCCCGTTCGGCATTTGTACCGTGCTTCAGAAATCTACCGAGCTTTCCCCTTTAAATAAGGGATTCGATTTCTCGCTTTAAGTCCCAACAGTCCTCCGTGTCATGGCCTACATCTCTATGAAATCGACAATATAGATCGGGATATCTTTTTTTAGGGAGTTTTCAACTTATTAGGTTCTCGGAGGGATTCCCCTTCTGCTCTTATGGCTGCCAGTACTTCCGCATACTTCCTGTCCAGAGGGGTGAAAGATTCTCGTCGTTGGTCCTTTCAATCAGTCGGCTTCCTCTAGCTAGACTGATCTTTCTGTCGCTTGTGTGAGCCATTTGTTCTGCCATTTGGCAATCAGTCATCTGCCTTACGTTTTGTGTTTTTCAGCACTTCATCAAGCTGCATATATTTATCCGCCCAAATTCTTATCTCTTGAATAAACCTAGGCTGATCGAGGGCCAATGACTTTTTGAACTCTTCATCCCTCGTGTTGCTCATAAGGGCAGCCAATATGGATGAGCAGGTGAGGTCGGAAACTTTAACAGCTTCATTATTAAACCGAGTGATGAACTCCCGTAAACTTTCATTCCTAACTTGGGTCAACTGCATCACTTCTAAGGCAGTCTTCTGCGGCCGCTTACTTGTGGCAAACTCATTGAGGAATAGTGACTTAAAATCTTCAAAACAAGTGATGCAGCACGGAGGTAAACTGTTGAACCATCGTCGGGCTCCTTCTTGAAAGGCTATGCAGAAAGCCTTACATTGAATGGCATCAGGGATGCAATGGAGGTTCATCATCGACTGAAAGTATTGAAGATAGTAGAGAGGATCGGTCTTTCCGTTATATTTTTCAAGCATTGGTATCTTAGTACCGACCGCTGGAAGGCTATCCAGGATCTCCTGAAAGAAAGGAAAGTTGTACTGTGTTGATGGCTGATCCGGACGGGAATTCATGGCCATGTTGATTCGATCATCCACGATTTTTTTAAGAGTTTCAGCCGAATGGCGATCGGCTATCATACCTATCTACCGAGCGGAGGTTCGCTATTGTTCTGTCCGAGATTGTAACATTTGGTGAATCAATAGATCGGCCGCTTCCTTAATTTGTCTTTGGGTAAGGCAGATTTGTTGTGACGTAGGAGGGTTTGTGTTTAGGGGGTGCTGGATGTGAGGGTGTGAATTGTTCCCGGCGTTATCCTCCAGGCCTACGCTCTGTTCTTCTTGATCTCAGTTTTGGGGTAGTTGGTCGTTCGGATGTGAAGATTGCGTTTGGTTATTTGGGTTTAACGGGGGTAGCTCGTCTGTGTTAGGGTTATGGGTGATAGGTGGAGGATGGATCTGGGGATCATAATGCACCGGTGGAAGGACGGCGGTAGGTAGTTGCAAACCCATTCGTTGCAGTGTGAGTGCCGCGACAGCGACTACATCCGAGTTTGTTGCTGCTGTCTGACTTATCTGTGTGCTTCTAGACGTAATGCCCTGACGCCCGGCCCCACGGTGGGCGCCAACTGGTTCAGTCTGATTTTGCTGAGGCTGGGCGCTGTTGTTTGGATCCATGATCTCGATTAGCTTGGACTAGGAGATAACTGTAAAGATAATAAAGGCACACCGGGGGTTAATCGCCAGCTTGCCCCTCCGATGCTTAAGTCAGTAATTTACCGTAGATTTTCTGGCTAATAATGAAGGTTATCAGGGTTAATAGAGTCATACCTGCATCGTGAGGAAATAGTGAACTTATATAGTGAATACCTGACGTGTTTAATTCAACATCTTTGTCGTGTTTAACTCAACATCATGGGAACGGGCCGATCGGCCCACGCGCCATCTTAGGGTTGGACCTGGGCCTAGCATGATTGACCCGACTAGTGACATTAAGATTTGGAGCATTTAAGGACTGAGGAAACCTAGTTGATCTTTTAACTAAAGGACTTCATCCACTTATATTTGAAATAAAAGTATACAGTATAGGTGTTTTGAAGTCCTTAGACACTGTTAGTTAGGGGATCGTTATGTTTGCTCTATGTACATTTGTACATTTTGATGTATTATGATAGTATGATGGTTCATTAATAAAGATGATCATCATTTATCCTCAATAATACGTATTATCATACATTGTCATAATACATATAAAAGTCTTAACATTTGTGTCGATCTTAAGTATTTAAAGGTCATTGGGCATATATATGGATTGACCTTGTACCTATGTCATTTCGACGCATACAATTTTAAACGGATATCTATGAAGTTTGACATGACATAGGGGATATAAGTTTTTAATCTCATAAAGGTTCTTTAATGTAGTTTAGCATTCAGTTGGAAAACATATATATTTTCTCTAATGTAGTTTAGCATTTGGTGAAAGCAAACAAGTTTTTTCTAATGCTGTTTAGCTTTCGATGAGAGAAAACAGGATTTCTCTAATGCAGTTTAGCATAAAGTTAGGGAAATCGAGACCTATAGGCAAAGATGATACGCTTTTAGATGATAAAGATATCATCCTAGTGTGTCACACTCCATTTTTCCATTCATGTTAGTGGGTATTAGGTATATGTGATTATATTGAATATGTGTCGCAAATGACACATGCATTTGATACTTTTCGATATCAAAAGCCTTGTAGGATGGAATGATAGACTTTCGTTATCTTTGGATTAAATGTTTTGTTTGTAAACATAGTCGACTAATTTGGCTTAACCTAGTTTTTAAACTATTTTTAAACTTTAGTCAAAACTGCAATTAATACTAGCCCAAGTGAGAGAATGTTGGACATTTTTTTCCTTTCTTATAAAGTTGGATAACTATTAATTGTATTTTTTGGTTTTTCAGTAACTTATCAGTTAAGTTACTAATTTATTCTAGATAAAAATAATAAAGTGACTCAAGTGAAAAATAGAACCCAATCAGTGTGGACCAGACCTATATCGGTTTTATGTTGAGGAAACCCGATATGGATGTTATATATAAACGTTAAGGTCTCCTGCAGTTGTTCAAATATCAATCGTAAGTATAAGAATGCTCTGACCTATTAAGAGAACTTACGGTTTGATAAAACTGTAGAAAGAAACATATTGGTGATCACTTTCTGTGAAGGTCTCGGGTGATTGGAGTTCGCTTTAGCCTCGGAAATTGCTTTAGAAGCTGAGATGGAACCAAAATCAGGTATTCCGTGTTTTCTTCGTTTTTAACCCTTTCATAAACAATCCGGGACACGTAATAAATTCTATGCTATATGTTACAGTTTCTTATTGTGAATTAAGAGTGTTGGACCTCGATCCTTAAGTGGCAATTTAGAGATATGAAATGAATTCAATGAGTGTTTTCGGATATGAATTATGTTATAG
>JANZLD010000006.1:25659978-25674782 GCA_026413575.1 Erythroxylum carthagenense | reverse complement strand
GTTACGTTCATCACAGAAGGTTGAAGAAGATGGATATTACTGGAAACGCACCGTTCGGCCAGATCCCGGCTGAACCAAGTTGAATACTCAATATTGGAGGACTTTATATCTCTCCTTATATGATAGTTAATTAGAGAAAAAAAACAATCTAACTAATCCTAACTTCTAAATAACATCAAAAGTACTCTAAAGATTTAATTGCTTAAAGAAATTAGAAAGACTAATAAAGTATAATAATAAAGACACAAACAGTTGCATTTAATTTTATAGTTTGTTCTCCCTAGGATCTAAGAACTGTAGCACAAAAATATTAGTAAATCCTAGTTACTTAAAAGATTAGAGGGATTAATCAATTACGAATCTAGCTATAGATGTAATTGAATAATAAACTAGTAAGTCTTTTAGCAATTGAGTGACATAATCCTGAAAAATGATCATAAAAGACTATCCAATAATTTATAATTGAACAATAAAAATAAATGAAATCTCATAACTTAATAAATCCCAAAATTTGAATTCTTTAACTAAGTGTAAATCATTGGCCATGCAAAGTCATAGATAAGAAAAAAGAGGAAAAAAAGATAAAAAGTAATAAATATGATTACCAATTGAAACATGTAATCTTTATTTACTTGTTAAATACTTTTTGTTGCTTCTTTTTCGTTGATGGATTATGCTTTGCTAGTCATTCTTATGAATCCTCAAACATATTCCTTTAAAAAAGAATTATTTAGTAATATTATGTATGTTCTATAATTGACAATTTATGTTAAAAATTTAAAAATATATAAATTGATCATTTATTTTCGTATGCTTTTTAAAATATATTCGTTTCCATTATATGCTTTATCCTTTTACTCGCTAAGTTCTAAGTTTCATCGATTCAACTGTAAGTTCGGATTTTGAGATCAAGAGTTCAAATCCAATGCACGACTCAATTATTTAATTGGGACGTGCCTTAACAACAAGTGGATCAGGTGACCGTTTGAATTTCGAATTCAAATCTCCAACACTCTCTTGACAGCCTGTGACCTTCAAGCATCAATACCTGTCCAATCAAAACAAACCAAAGCATTGTCTCCTGGCCACGTGGAAACAACTTATTTGTCCGTACTCCTACGCGTGCCAACTCCCAAATTCCTAAACACTTTCAGTGAGCTGCGCTCTCTTGATCAATGATAAGCACCAGAATGAGATTGCAAGCACGGCTAAATTGCATTAAACAAATCATAAATAGCGAAGCACACAATTGCTCACTCTCCTTGTCCAAATTCTAAACCTGAACCCCTTCTTTCTCTCTATAAGGGTGAGACGGGGAAGGATTGCAGTGACTGAATCAGAAATGTCGACGCAGAATCGCCGTCAGTCGTTCTCGTCTTCGACCATGTCGTCGCTGGCTAAGCGACAAGCGCCGTCCACGGTGTTGGAGAATGCCGGAAAGGCTGCGGCCGTAGTTACACAGTTGGGGAAGAAGCGGGCGCCTCTCGGAGACATCACGAATCATAAGAATGTGCCTCAAAAGGGGTCAAGAATCTCCCTGTCATCGTCGAACTTGGTGGGTTTTCGATATTTTCTCGTTTGGTTACCTATCTTGGCTTCTTTGATGAGAAAATGAAGAAAAGAGAAGGAACTGAGTGTGATTCTTTGTCATTTACGAAGCTTTTGGATGTTGAATTGAAACTTTTTCATGTGCCAAGAAAGCCTTAGACTTTTGCTTCTTCATGATTTTGTTTCTTCTTTCCCTCTCAGTTTTATTATTACTTCCATAGACTCTGTTAGTATCTTTTCTAAAAGGGCCTTTTTTTTTTTTTTCCTTTTGGATTTAAACGTGCTGCAGAAAATGTGAATGATACGATAATTCGATATTGTTTACTTATTTGTATGCCTAAATTTCTTAGAAGTGGTTTGATTGAGATAATTCTGTGTTACCTTACTTTAATCATTGCCTACTCTGGTTCCGGGATAGGCTATTAATATTTTTGATGAAGGCAAGGCTTGGTAAAGTTGCTGTAGTCAATAAAATAGTCCTACTAAGATACTTCTAAGAATAATTGAAGTTTCAGTTGTTAATACGACATCAGGTATATTGTTATCCCTCTTTAAGATATCTGAAATTCACTGGGAATAATGAAGATGTTTTTTCTTGTTTTAATTAGAACTAGATATTCTGCGAGTCACTTTCTTTTCTATGCAGCTTCAGTGTTTTGGTAGACCTACTTGATTCTCACTGCAAGACAGCAAATCGTTTCTAACTGAATTGTAAATCTGAAGGTGCCATGCTCAAGTAAAATTGCCAAGGTGAAGAAGGGAACTCCAGCTGGTAATAAGAGGACCGATTTCAATGAGGACAGTGTACCTGTAATCACAACTGTTAAATCAAGTGCGCTTACTGCCTGTAAGCCTACTCCCTTTCCAAGAAGTGAAGAACATGTCCCTAGTATTGCTCTTCTGAGTGCCCGATGCGACATGGATGTTTCTCCAAGCAAATCAGACGGAATTTCTATTTCTTTTGACGAAACAATGTCTACTTGTGATTCTTTTAAGAGCCCTGAAATTGAGTACATTGACAATACCAGTGAGAGTCCAGTGGTTGATTCTATCAATAATAAGACACTGAGCAAACTACACATCTCAGAACATGAAGAGACAGCAGGTTAGATTAGTTCAAATTTGGTCCGTATCTTTTCATGACGTCCCTTTTTCCATATCCCATTTTCTTCTTGAATAGTTACCTCAATTGCTGAGGCATGTACTAGCATTGCATTATAGGGTTCAAGGCATTATCACTAAACTTTGCCTACAGAAATGTGTTGAGCTTGTTATTTTGGTGTAGTTTAGATGGCTAATCAGTTGTTCCACATCCTTATTTTTGCTCAAAATTCTTTCAGAAAGCATGTGCACTAGAGATATACCTGGAGAGATGTGTACAGATGACGAGATTGTCCAGGTTGATAGCAACTACAAAGACCCACAGCTTTGTGTAACCATAGCTTGCGACATCTACAAGCACTTACGTGCATCTGAGGTTTGTGATCGTCTTTTATCGTTCCAGTTCATGCCGTGTCCCATGCTTCTATTTTCAGCTCTCAAACGAACTTTATTTGTCTTGGTGATTTGTCATTTATCCGTAATGCACTCTTAGATGCCTCCCGGAATTGAATATCCCCGCTAATCACTGACTTTGTGTATTATAATAGTGTTCATGCATTCGTGGACAATGGCATAAGAATCTTCATTATTTACTAATCTTTGATTTTCTGCTTTCAAAGACAAAGAAAAGGCCTTCGTCGGATTTTATGGAAACAATTCAGATAGATATAAACCCGAGCATGCGCGCAATACTAATTGATTGGCTTGTCGAGGTAAGTTGTTGCTTTTAGTTGTACTGAATATTCGTCATATTCTAAATATGGCTGGGAGACAGTTGATTGTAGTTGTTTCTTGAATAGAATTGACAGATAACATATTTTACCAAAGCGCAGGTGGCTGAGGAGTATAGGCTTGTACCTGATACGTTATACTTGACTGTGAACTATATTGACCGGTATCTTTCTGGCAACAAAATGAACAGGCAAAAACTTCAGCTACTGGGTGTAGCTTGCATGATGATTGCTGCGTAAGAAGTTGTTTTGCTTTTAATGTTATTGAACGTTTATGCACTGTATACTTTTATCTGCACAATTATACAATGGTTTATTAAGAAAGTAGATGCTTTCAGGAAATATGAGGAGATTTGTGCACCTCAAGTGGAAGAATTTTGCTACATCACCGATAACACATACTTCAGGGATGAGGTATGGGTTTTGAGCTATAGGTTATTGGACATAAATGTCTTAAAATTAGTGTTGCGTACTTCCACTCTAGTCTAACCAATATAAGACCTAATTTATCATGATTGCAGGTTCTTGAAATGGAATCTGCTGTTCTGAATTACTTGAAGTTTGAAATGATGGCCCCAACGGCAAAATGTTTTTTAAGGTAGTGCCTCGCTCAAGTTTGTTAACTATGTAACAAGTGTTTGCTGCCACTGCTGCATTGATTTTGATTCACTGCATGTTCTAGGCGATTTGTTCGTGCTGCTCATGGAATCAATGAGGTATATATGTTTATGCTGAATAGTTTGGATTGTTGCATCTTTAGTTTCTGTCATGAATAAGGTTGATATGACAGAATTTTGCTGAATGGTTTGGATTGTTGCATGAATAAGGTTGATATGACAACATTTCTTTCAAGTTAGCTTCTGTGGTCATTCTATGGGGAAAAGACAAGTTAATGTATTTCCCAACAATCTAGCAGCTAAGTGAGAAAAGAAAAAAGGACAACCTCCACTCATTACTTTCTATACAGTTAGATGTTTACTATTTCAAATCTTTTCTTGTCATCTTGATCTTGATGCACTTTGGCGCAATTACAGGTTCCTACAATGCAACTCGAGTTGATGGCCAACTACATTACCGAATTATCTCTCCTGGAGTACAGTATGCTTTGTTATGCTCCCTCACTCACAGCCGCTGCTGCAATTTTTTTGGCAAAATACATACTTCTTCCTTCAAAGAGACCTTGGGTACGTACATAGTCTTTTTCATTCTTTCTGGTGCATTGACTAAAATGATTTAGTTGAACAAGACTGTGACGGCATGCATTTGAGCCTTGATTTGTATTTTCAAACAGACTCGGACATTGCAGCATTATACACTGTACCAGCCTTCAGATTTGAGTGATTGTGTTAAGCATCTGCACCGTCTATGCTGTAACACCCACAGTTCTACGTTATCCGCAATCAGGGAGAAATATAGTCAGCATAAGGTGATACATATTTCATTCCGTTAACGTCTTTTGTCTCCACATATTGAAATAGCATCATCTAATCTGATTGGGTTTTTTATATTTGTTTCCTCAGTACAAGTTTGTAGCAAACAAGTGCTGCCCTCCTTCAATACCTCAAGAATTCTTCAACGATCGAAGCCATTAACCAGTTGGATTACTTGCTTTTTCCAATGCTCTGTTGGACAAATTTCCAGCGAAGTACTTCACCTTTACCATTTTCTGACGCCAATGTAGATTTTGCAGTTTGTTAAAATTTAGTAAAAATGTCAAATAATTTTGTATTATGTATAACTGAATCATTTTAAGACGGTTTATTTCTTCACATCTTTGTTTGATCATAAGTAAGAGATTCACTCTCTTTATATACAAATTTAAGTAGACCTTTCTATCATAAGCTCAATAGAGTCCTACTACTTACATCAATAGATATTTATTTATTTTATTGAACATTGAATTTCAATAAAATGTAGAGAGAGTAACATTAGACTTATAGCTCAACTTTTTGAATATACTTTGATTTATAGATAAATTTTAATCTATACATATTTTAAAGTTCACATATTGTCCTTGAGGTTTTTGATAATAAAAGACATTACAAGCGTATGTGATATCCTACATAATTCTAATAGTCACAAACTAAACTTATTTAATAGAAATCGAAAGTAACGTATTCCTATATTAAAAACATAATATATGAATATGATTCTCTCACCTTTATGCTAAACCACGATGGACATTTTACATGGAACAAATGATAATCATAATTCTTTAATACGAATACCTCTTTTTCTCTTTTATATTATTTTTTGAAATGTACCATAATTTTATTTATTGATTTTAATTACATAATATAGGAATATGATTCTCTTACCTTTATGTTAAACCACAATAGGCATTTTACATAATAATGTATTATGAATTTTATAATTGAGAATAAATGATAATCATCATTGTATAATATGGACACTTAGTTTTCTCTATTATATTATTTGTTTACCAATATGCCATATTATATTAGAAAGCTGTTATAAGATTCTTTTTAATACATTTGAACATACATTTGATAAAATTAAAATTTGAAATATAATTTTAAGAGTGTCTAAAAATGAAAAAAAAATACATGTGTGGTCATACAATTAGACATTTACACTGAAGTCTAATTTGGTTCTTAATGTTTCAATGCATTCAAAATGACCCATAATGTCTTTAAAATGTTTATAATGAACCCTAATATTTAGCTAACGTCCAAAATAAGCCCTGACTAGATGGAATTAGTAACGGAGTAGGACCTCAATTAGTTAAATGTTGACATGTTTTTTACATGACTTTTAAAAAAAATTATAGTGAGATCCTTAGATAATTGACATGGAATTTTTAAAAAATATAGCTGGGTCCTACTATATTAAAACAGTGACATTTTGGAGGGTGTCTGGGTTTAAATAAAAATAGGTCCCACTTTTATTAGTACAATGCCCTTTGGTATCTAAACATAGTGTTTCAATAAGATGCAACGTATTTAACATATAACAAACAAAGAAGATGCATCGTTTTGAAGAAGCAGATGCATTATTTTGAAGTAGGAGACGCAACATTTTGAAGAACTAGCAAACACAACGATTTTTTTTGTTCTTCCTCCTTCAATCCCTAATTTTGTTAAATCCCTAATTTGTTTGTGTTCTTCTTCAGATGATTTCAGTTCTACTGTAATTATTTCTTATTGTCGCACACATCTTTTCTAACGTTAGAAGCAACTCACATGCTCTTTAGGTTTTTGAACAAGAAGTCGATAGTTCATTGTGGTATGTCTAGCTTTTTATGTTTTTATATCTATGGTACCCTATATCTACTTGTTTGTTTATGATTGTATGTTGTGATCCCTTATGCTTGTTGAGACATTAGATGTAAGCTGTGGTCCCCAATGTGTACGAAGATTGGATGTTGGTGGTGAATGTGTTGGTTTTCTCCACGTGTAAAAGGATGATACATTTTCGTTTGTTTTGCACATTTCGGTCAATGAAAACTTTCACCAAACTAATTTGGAATAACTTGTGGTCCATGCAAATTGATGATTCTTATATATATATGTATATATATATATATATATCTAGTGACTGCTTTATCTCTACACATATCTTATTTATGCATTGGGAAAGAAATTCATGCAGAAGATATTAATAATAGCCTAAATGAGTATTGTACTATACCAAGAGTCAACGTTCTAGTAGTAGTATCTTCCTATATTTTTCATTAGATTTGGTGTTAAAGCATAAGCATAAAACATAGCTAGGGAGAAAAAGTAAGGAGAGAAGGTTTTCAAGCTATACTTTCTCTAATTGAATAAGGTGAAAAAGTTTAAATTAGCAATTATACATGTACAATAATGAATGATTACATTGTATGATTGAGTTTTCAATGTCTCAATTTATAAGCAATGACTTCGACAATTTCATTGCCACATTTTCACTGCAAGATATGATACAATATATTTACCAAAAAAGATATGATACATCACTTAGGTTTGTTTACTATTGTTGTGTCATTTGCATAAATGATTAGGTCCTTTATATTATTCCATTGGTATGTTGGTAGTTAAAACATTATGAGTTTTGAAATGTATAAACACTTAGAATTTTACCTCATAATTATAAATTTTGACCTTGAAAGTTGACATGTTGCATAGACTAGGTCTAGTGTCTTATAGATGAGTGGAAAATACAAGTCTAGTTTGCGAGAATTTAAGATGCATAAGCTAATGTTGCTATAAAGAAGATGGATTAGAAATGAAAAAAGTTGTTGATAATCTAATAGGATCATGTTACGATGTTTGATTAATAGTTTAAGTTTATTTATGATGCATGATTATTATTATTATCAATTTAAAATGTTTAAATGCTTATGTTAGCCTCTAATCGTAAGTTGGCACTCCAAGCTTTCATAACTGTGCATCTAGTATCCATTATAGTCTTGATAATATCATTTAAATCTATGCTTTTTGATGATACACTTACCTTCATATATTTGTTGTGAACATGTGTATGATGGCCCAATTTAGAATTAAAAGGTCATTTTATAATGGAAAGTTTGTTCTAAAGCTTGAGTTGAAATATGTTGATGGGGAAATCAAGTATTTTTGATAAAGTAGACCTTGATTTTGTTAGCTATAGGCAAAAATGTGAGATGGGAAAGGAGTTAGGATACCTTCAAGTCCATAAAGCCTATTATAGGCTACTTGGTTTTGAATTTAATAAGTCTTTGAGCTTGATTGAATTAAAAAATTTTTGTCTAAGACTCATTAATTTGATGAAAATCCAATAAATGTTTGTGTATATGTGACTAATATGTTAGACATCCTATTATTTGCACTTGAGATATTGTCAATATCTGGAGGAGAGGATGAAGATAGGGAGGGTAAGGAAAGAAGTTGTGGAGCTACTGAAGCTATTAGTGAAGGAGTTCGTTGGAGTTCGTTTAGGAGTTGATGAAGGAGTTAGTGAAGGAGTTGATATAGAAGAGATGATGATAAGCATGACAAAGGTTTTATACAAGTTGAGATTCCCAATGACATCAACCAGTTGAAATTAAGTTAACTAATTTTGGTAATTTTATTAATAGTGATGAATGTTCAAGTGAGGAAGAGCTTGGCGAACCATCGAGAAGACCTAGTAGTACTATTAGGCATAATCCATCCAATGCAGGAGCATATTGGAGTTTAGCTCTGTAAAAGAATTTAGAGATTTTGTTGTGGATTACGTAGTGTATACAAGATACAATGTGAAGTTTTAAAAAAGTGAAAGTCATAAGATCAAAGTGAGATGTATTGAAGGATGCCCATGAGAGTTGTATGTTGTTTTGTGACAAGAATGAACAAAGCTTTAAAGTGGTGACATACAATCCTGATCATATATGCTTTATGACCAATAAACCTAAATTGGTTTCAAGTAAGTTCCTAATGAGACATTTTAGGGAAATAATACTTGTGAAGCTTAGTATATCAATGATGAAGATGGTTAAAGAACGTAGAGAAAAGCTTAATATATTTGTTAACTCAAGTATAATGTATATTTTATTCCTCATTGATCAATAGTTTATTGTTGTATAAATTATTTATCAACTTAATCTTATCTATTATTATAGGGAATCAAACTTGGATGTGCGTCATCATTGTTGGAATATCCTAAGAAGAGATAAGTAAAATGTTACTAATCTTTTGAATCAAAATGCTCAGTTATTGTTAACAATATGAGTGAAACATTTAATGGATGGATCTTACTAGCAAGAGATAGGTCAGATACCAATATGCTTGAAACCATTATAATCATGGTGATGAGAAGGTATGTAGATAGGAGAGAATTTATGTATGGCTGGAAGTTAGATGTTGCACCCAGGATTATATAAAGTTAGAGAAGAATAAGAAAGATGATATGCAATGGAGAATAGTTTGGAATGGTGATGGAGCATATGAAGTTTCCAAAGGTGATGACAAACATATTATAATGATTGGTAGACATCAATTATATAGTTATTGGCCTGGGAGCTTTATGGATATCTTTGCAAGCAACTTGTAAGTGTTGTTCACCATTTTAAGCAACAACTAGAGTCATAGGTGGATGAGTGCTATAAGACCAAATTCCTGGCATTGTATGAGCATGTATTGTAACCTATTAAAGATTAAGTTTTCTAGCCTAATGTTGATGCAGAAAATAAACCCCCAGTTAAAAGAGTTATGCCAAGAAGACCTAAAACAACTAAAAAGAGAGGAGTAAATGAATCTATTAAGTTGAAAAATCCTAACAAATTGACTCAAAGAGGTCAAGTACAAAAATGTACAAAATGTGGCAATTCTAGCCACAATGCCAGAAAATGTTAGAATCAAGGCTCAACTCAACCTGCTCTACAATCTTCACAGGTATGAAACCTTCTTTTATTACTATGTATTGTTTCATATATCTAATGATCATTTATGACATTCTTTGATTCATATTTATTAGGTCATCCCCGAGGTCTCTTCACAAGTTGAACATGTTGTTGTAGCAAGTCAATAAAGCAAAGTTGTGAGTATATGACCATTACTAACATTATTGATTACTTTCATAAATGAATACTATTAATGACATGTCTATTTGTAGGTTAGTAGATCTTTGCATAATAGTAAACGGAAGTTTGGAGAAGTTGATCCACATTCATTCTAATTGTCTTTTGAACCAAAAGGTATAAGATTCAAAGCATAACCTAGCTTAACTTCTCAACAGTTACAAACTGAAGCAACAAGGATGAGATTACCAATGAATCAACTAGTACATGATCAATTTTCACAGTCAAGTATAAATGAGGGAAGTAACATTATTGATTCGTAGACTTTACATTATTATTGTCTATGTGTTATTAGAACTTTTAGTTAATTAATCTTTAGAAATCTTTCGTATATGGATAGATAGATCCAATCACTTTTGTATATAAAACACATTGTAATATAATCACTTTACTAATATAATCATTTTTATATATACTGTTCTAATTATTTATTATTATATAATCACTTTTGTACTTGCCACTCCAATTGTTTATTTTGATATAATCACTTTTGTATATAATTGTTCATGATTTTTACAACTATTAATTAAACATCATTAATGCAACTTCATGAATAATAAAACAATAAAGACAAAACATAATGCACAATATACTACAACTTAGTACAAATGAGGATTTTTGTATTCTTAATAATCCAAGTTTTAAACAAAAAAGTACAATTTAGTTCAAGTTGCCCATAACAAACCATATTATAACACTCATTATAAGTACAAAAAATCCTATTAATTACGATAATCAATACAACAAATTCAAACTCAATTCTCTCTTTTGTCAGCAAAACAATGTCTTCTTTAATTAGCTTTATTTGATCCTCAATTTCCAACATTGAATGTTATTCAATTGTTGTTTGTTGAGCCTCCTTCTTCAACCTGTCTATTTCTTTCTTCAATTTCTGAATTACTACAACAGCTCTCTTGCTAAATTTACCATCGTACCACTTTAAAAATTCACATTTTCCAACTTGAAAGATAATTAGTAATTAACAAGAAAAACATTAAACATATATACAAATAATTTTATATTATCAAAACATAAGCTTACAGGATATTAGGAGCATCCATAAAATCTTCTTCTTAAGTTATTATCACTCCATGAAGTTCTTAATGGCACTCTTAAACCATAATAACACACTAGACAATCATTACCTGAATTTAGTGAAGTGCTAGTTGAAGACATCAAATCCATATTTTTTGATAGTCACTGTAAAATTATATTAGCACTCTTGGTTCTCATAATTAATCAACTAATCTTGAAATATGAACTTAGAAGACAAAAAAGGAGCTATTAAACCATTCACCCATCCACAGGACTCCTTATTTAACCTTCCCAATTTAGCAACATGTTTTGGAGAGACATAGCTCAGATAATAAATGGTACACATCATTGGAGGGTGAATTCAAAACTACATTTCAAAAGCAACCTAATGCTATGACTACATAATCATTAAAATTCCGAGTTAAGGGTAGAACAAAATCAATTATAAAAATAATACTCTACAATAACTGTGCAATAGTTTATTTGTCAAACTGGAATCCAAAAGAGCTAATTAGATCATGTGCATACCACCTAAGAAAGAAACAAGGATACAACTTCACAATTTAATTACATTTCATTCTTCCCATCTCATCTATGACATTCTTTAATTTGATTTAAATAGAAAATTCAAGAGGAGATTTTCTCCAGCTATAAACAGTAAAAGTATCATCACATTGGAGTAATAAGAAATTAGAAGGAAGGGAGCCCATGATTGGCAAGCATATTAAAGAAGTGAAATGCTAGGCATAATTGACTTAGAGAACCTTAAGTACAAACAAAGAATGCATTTTAAACATGATCTTATCTATAAATATAGATTTAAAATGCATGAAATATATGTCATTTAATCTATCAAAGCAACTTTGTCATATATATTGAGTCAGCATTATCCTGTGATATAATCGTTATGGCATGTCTAATAGGCTCAAGGCTAAAATTTTACCACCAAAAGAAACAATGGAACTTGATTTAGCTTATCTGTACATCCCTTAAAATTTTTCTTTCAACTCACTACTTGTTTAGCATACAGGAAAATTTCATGTTGTACTAAGTTAAAAATTTATAGAACTTTCATTAATAAGGGCAAAAATGTAGACCAGTGAACACGTCTGATGAAGTTGTATTAACTACAGGAATTTCTGGAGAAATATATATCACATACGCATACAACATACAATATAGAGTTAATGCAAGGCATAGAGTAATTTTAAAAAGTGGTATCCGCACCATCAGTATAGTGTTAATGCAAGGCACACGATCATTTCAAAAGTGTAATCAATCTAACACTACTTCATTGACAGATGCAACAGCAAAATATATTCACATTTAAATTGAAATTGAAGATACAATAAACGAGGGCATGAAGAATTATGGCACTATACTACTTCAAAGCTGCTCTCAAACAAAAAAATGAAATAAATGATAAAGATGCAGTAAATGTTACCTTTAATTCACCGCGACTGTGGCGTTGATCATCAATTCTTAGTAGGTGGTGGATGATGTGATATTAACGGTGGATGTGGAGCTTATGGTGGCGATATAAGAATAGTGATACATGAACAACAATTGATGTCTGAATTAGGGATTGTTGTTTGCTAAAGAAGAAGAGGAAGAATGCTATGGATTAAAGATTTAACTGGATTAAGGATCGAGGGAGGAGGAACAGAAAAAAGAACATTGTGTTTGCTAGTTCTTCAAAATACTACGTCTCCTACTTGCAAATGCTATGTCTTCTTCATTTGCTGTATGTTCAATACAGTGTATCTTATTGAAATGTTGAGTTCACCACACGATGCATCCAAACAACAAATGACACGGTTTTAATGGAAGTAAGACCTACTTCCATTTAAACCCAGACATCTTTTAAAACGTCAATGTTTTAATATAGTGGGACTCGCATCTATTTTTTAAAAATTTCACGTTAGTTATTTGAGGGTCCCACTATAACAATTTTTTTTAAAAAATGTTACATAAAAAAAACCACATTAGTATTTAGCTGACTGAGGTCCATCTTTGTCACCGATTCCATCCAGTTAGGGGTTGTTTTGAATGTTAGCCTGATGTTAGGGTTTTGAACATTTTGCAAACGTTAAGAGTTATTTTGAATGCATTGAAATATTAGGGGCTAAATTAGACTTCTGTATAAACTTTGAGGGCTAAAATACTCTTTTATCTTATTTTATTTTATCATAAACAATCAAAGACTGGAGAGTTGGAATCTAAAACATGAACAGATTTGTAGAGTAAAAGATCATCATCATTCCAACCAAAATGTAACTTGAAAGGTGAATTCTATGACTACACAATCATTAAAATTCCGAATCAAGAGTAGAACATAATCAATTATAAAAATTATACTACGCTAACAATGCAACAGATCTTTTGTCAAACTGGAATCCAAAAGAGCCAATTAAATCATATGCATGCCACCCAAGAAAGAAACAAGGGTAAAACGTCACGATTTAGTTACGTTTCATTCTTCCCATCTTATTTATGACGTTCTTTACTTTGATCTAAATAGAAAATTCAAGAGGAGATTTTCTCCAACTATAAACAGTAAAAGTATCATCACATTGGAGTAATAAGAAATTAGGAGGAAGGGAGCTTACGATTGGCAAGCACAATAAAGTAGTGAAATGTTAGGCAAAATTGACTGAGAGAACCTTAAGTATAATCAAAGAATGAATTTCAAACATGATCTTGTCTTTAGATATGGATTTAAAATGCATGAAATATATGCCATTTAATCTGTCAAGTCAACTTTGTCATAGAGATTGAGTTAGAATTATCATGTGATATAATTGAAATGGCATGTTTAATAGGCTCAAGGCTAAAATTTTACCACCAAAAGAAACAATGGCATTTGATTTAGCTTATATGTACATCCTCTAAAATTGTTCTTTCAACTCACTACTTGTTTATCATACAGGAAAATTTCCTGCTGTACTAAATCGAAAATTTTCAGAAGTTTCATTAATAAAGAGAAAAATGTAGCCTAGTGAATGAAGTTGTATTAACTCCAAGCATTTTTTGGAGAAATATGTACCATATACGCATATAAAATAGAATATAGTGTTAATGCAAGGCACATAATCATTTTAAAAAATGGTATTCGTATAGTGTTAATGTAAGGCACAAGATCATTTGCAAAAGTGTAATCAATCTATCACTACTTCATCGACAGACATAACACCAAAAAAATATTCACATTCAAAGTGAAATTGAAGATACGACAAATGAGGATATGAACAATTGAGGCTTTACACTACTTCAAAGCTGCACATAAATAGAAAAAATGAAACAAATGATGAAAATATAAAAAAATGTTACCTTTGAATCACCGCGACGGTAGTGTTGATCCTCAGTTCTTGGGAGGAGGTGGAGGATGTGATTTTAATGGCAGACGTGGAGGTTGTGGTGGCAATACAAGAACAACAGTATATGAACAATACTTGATGTATGAATTAGAGATTGTTGTTTGCTGAAGAAGAAGAGGAAGAACGCTACAGATCGGAGATTTAACAAAATTAAGGATTTAGGGAGGAAGAATGAAAGAAGAATGTTGTGTTTGTTGGTTCTTCAAAACATTGCATCTCCTGCTTCAAAACGGTGGGTCTATTTCTTTAAAACGTTGCGTCTTCTTCGTTTGTTGTATGCTCAATATGTCGTGTCTTATTGAAATGCTGAGTTCGCTACACATTACATCCAAACACTAAATGGTACCGTGTTAGTGGAATTAGGACCCACATATATTTAAAGTAGGCTAGGCACCCTCCGAATATCACCATTTTCATATAGTGGGACTCACCTCTATTTTTTAAAAATTTCACGTCAATTATTTGAGGGTCCCA
>JANZLD010000006.1:25647555-25659878 GCA_026413575.1 Erythroxylum carthagenense | reverse complement strand
TTTGGGCCATTTTTATTCTTATCTTGCAATTTCCCTCCCTTTCCTACCGATTTGGTGGGAAAGGGAGGGAAATGCAAGATTTCCTTTCCTTTACTTTCCCTTGTGTAATTAAGCATCCAAACAAAGGCTAAAAGGTACCGTGTTAGTGGAATTAGGACCCACATATATTTAAAGTAGGCTAGGCACCCGAATATCACCATTTTCATATAGTGGGACTCACCTCTATTTTTTAAAAATTTCACGTCAATTATTTGAGGGTCCCATTATAGCAATTTTTTTTAAAAAAAAAAGCTACATAAAAAAACATGTTAGTATTTAACTGACTAAGGTCCAACTTCGTTACTCATTCGATCCAGCCAGGAGTTGTTTTGAATGTTAACCAAATGTTAGTGTTCATTCTGAACATTTTTGCAAATGTTGAGAATCATTTTGATAATGCTAAAATATTAAAAATCAAATCAGACTTTAGTGTAAATGTTGAGAGCTAAAATACACTTTTGTCTTATTTTATTTTAGCATAAACAATTGAAGACCGGAGAGTTGGACAGATTTGTAGAGTAAAAGGCCCATCACCACCCCCAACCAGAAAGTCACTTCCGGAGACCCACACCAAACGCTGAATATGGCGCCAATATTGCAGAGCTCTCAGCCCTGGGTTGAGAAATAGTACGCAATTTCCTTCCCTTTCCACATCTCTATCTTGTCTTGGAATGTTCTCTTTTATTTTAGTTTCCTTTCTTCTCTTGACAGTCGACCCAAGAAAGTCAAAGATGTGGCTCACCAGGACGAGGTTGTTAGGGTACTCACCAACACTCTCGAGACCGCTAATGTATGTTTGTCCGATTCTTTTTCCCCTATGATTTTAATTTGCTTGATTTTTCAAAACCTAGTTAAACTGCTTCATTTTGTTAGCTCTTAGATAAATTTGATATTTATGTTCCTTTATTGTTGTTATAGTGTCCACACATGCTCTTCTATGGCCCTCCTGGTATCGGCAAAACTACCACTGCTCTCGCCATTGCCCACCAGCTTTTCGGGTAACTTGCAACACACTTGTCTCACCATATTCTTCATTTCTAGGGCTGATTGATTAAATAATTACTTGGGGCACGAAGTGTTACAAATCTCTTGTGGATTTTTAACTTTTGGGGTACTTTATTCTGACTTCCAGTTAACTTGTTTTCTTTATGTTTGCAAGTTTGCTTTTTGTTTTTGGAGCATGAACAACCCAACAACAATCTTTTGCAGACCTGAACTTTACAAGTCAAGGGTTCTGGAGCTCAATGCAAGTGACGATCGTGGGATTAATGTTGTTAGAACTAAAATAAAGAATTTTGCTGCTGTGGCTGTGGGCTCTGGTCAGCATCAGGGGTATTGTTATCGAAAGAATTGTTATGTCTGGCTAAGATTCTATTTTGCTCTTTCTATTTGATGGTTTTCTTTTCAATATTTTAGGAGTTACCCTTGTCCACCATTCAAGATCATTATATTAGACGAAGCAGATTCAATGACTGAAGATGCACAGGCATGTTTATCTCTAGAATTAATTTTTAAAATAACTTTCCCTTGAATATCAACAGTTTTTCATCAAAATTTATAGAAATCACACTGCTTATTGCTTCATAACAGAATGCCCTGAGGCGAACAATGGAAACCTATTCAAAAGTCACAAGATTCTTTTTCATATGCAATTACATCAGCAGGTTCGTATTCTCTACTCTGATATGTTGTCATGCCTTGTTGAGATTGCCATTTGTTTTTTTCAGAAGGGTTTAGTATGGAAAGAACGATCAATTCGGTTGATGTTGTAGATCTTTAACTTTGTGAAAGTGATTCTTTTTATCAATAGGATCATAGAGCCACTTGCATCAAGATGTGCAAAGTTCAGATTTAAGTCACTTTCAGAGGAAATCATGAGCAGTCGCATATTGCATATTTGTGATGAAGAAGGCCTAACTTTGGATGAAGAGGTATACTTGTCTAATGTTTACAGGTGGTCTTGCTACAGATACCATGTTTATTGGTGTTTTGACTTGTACAAAACACATAATGTATCTTTGTAGGCTCTATCAACCTTAAGTTCTGTCTCACAAGGTGATCTTCGCCGGGCTATCACGTACCTACAGGTAAGAGATAGTTTATTTTTGTATCAAGTAACAAATTATCCTTTCTTTAGATGCTGCTTCTTGGATATGTTATACCTTTTTCTTTAACAGGTGATGGTAATGTCCACAACACCTAATTTTTGCAGTCAATTCACTAATTTAATAAAAAGTACAAGTTTTTTAAATCAGGTTTAATTATTGTTTGAAATTCCTAAAAGAAACATGCTGATAGCTTAAAGAAGGATTCTTTGGTGTTTTATGAAATGAAAATTTCTGCAAATCTTGGTTGGCATTTTCTGTTCTATTGAAGATTCCTCAGTTCTTTTTCTTTTTCTTCCAACGTATATTGCTTGTGTCAAATGGGTAACAAGTTTGTTAACATCAGATTGGAGGCTGGCCAGTATTAAATTTCAAATAAAATAGGACCTAGTAGGGCGTCAGGCCATTGAGCTTTTCTTTTGGAAATCAAACTCATGCTTACCTGTTGTCATTAGTGAGATCTTCAGAATTCTTGTCCAGGATCATGTTTCCTGTTGGTTTCAGATTCTTCACCATCTTTACCTTATTGATTCAGTTGTGCCATATTAATGTGACAGTGTGATCAATTCATCCAATTTGAAATTCCTGGTTTTCGCCTTAGTTTTTCTTTTCTTCTTTTCCTTTTCCAAATGTTTGATCATATATATAATGGTTATCAGTCTACTGAGTTTCTTACCATCAAGTATTTTACTATTGAATTTCCAGGGAGCTGCCCGCTTATTTGGATCATCGATTTCATCCAAGGACTTGATCAATGTTTCCGGCGTAAGTTATTTAGTATCCTGTTGTGCTTGGAAATGTGAATGTTTTTGGAAGTGCAGATACTGTCTGCTAGAATCTGAGATGCTTGTTAGTTGAAAAGTGGTTATAAGCACCATGTTATATCACCATGCTATATCAACATCATGCTCTTTGTTGTACTAAGCATTTTCGGACAGAAGATTGGCGCAAACAATATACATGCCATTAAATTGACAGGCCTGATCTGCCTTTTCTTTTGGTGAAATTCCTCTTTTACTGAATGCTTTTGTTTTACCAGGTTATTCCACAGGAAGTTGTTGGGGCACTTTATGCTGCATGCAAAAGTGGCGACTTTGATTTGGCAAACAAGGAAGTCAATAATGTGATTTATGAAGGGTACCCAGTTTCTCAGATGCTAAATCAGGTGACCTTCTATTATCTAAACCTTAGTCCAAATCTTTGCATTTTTATGGAACATGTTTCTTAGTTGTGTCTTGCAGTTGTTTGAGTTGGTAGTTGAGGCAGATGATATTTCGGATGAACAGAAAGCTAGAATATGCAAGACTTTTGCTGAAGCTGATAAGGTAATTCATCTGAAGCTCAAATCTGTTGCTTGGCATCTTCAAAATAAAAGCTGGATAAGTTGTCTTAACATGAATGGCAATATTTGACTTACTATAAAACATTTTTCTAACAAAAATCAACCTCAATATAATTTTTTTCTAGTTTTTGTCTCTTCTTACAATGCTTGGAAGAAGCCTCTTGGTACTTGCAATGTCACTTCTACCTTGATACGTAACTGATCAGTCCAAAAACATTCCATTCCTATTTTTGTTTCTTCCTTTGTTTTTTTTTTTTCCTCTTCTGATGATGAAGATCTATCATCCGAAGATAGTCTCTGACATCTATATATCCCAAAATTTACATTTTGTACTATTGCCGAATTGCAGTGCCTCGTTGATGGTGCAGACGAGTACTTACAACTGCTAGATGTGGCCAGCAGCATAATACGAGGCCTATGTAACATGCCACAGGAATTCTCTTACGAGAATTAGATAGGATGGATGGAAGTTAATATGCAGCACCCTCGTGACATTAAGAATTTTCTTTGCTTCTCAAAATTTCCAAAGACTTCTTGTTACAGGCCCTGGTTTGGGATCTAGTTAAGGGTCTTTGGAGCAAAGGATCATGTTTGTGAAAAATAGAAGAAGATGAGTTTCCCTTCTTTCTACCTATTTTTGCAGACTTAAGAGAGATTCTGTAATCTCTTGAGTAGTACTCAACAATTGTTTGGGGAAAATTTGCTCATCCTTTCATTCATTGATTGCTACTGTTTAAATACAGAAGAAGATAACGATCTCCTACAATTGAGGGATTATTAACATAAGATGGAGGATTGCCCTCCTAAAAATGAGCAATTAAAACAAATAACAAATGGAGGATTAACCCCCTCTAGTTGAGGAATTAAAAATCAGTTAAAACTAATTTATTCAAACAAAAATCTTGACAGCAGCAGCAGTAGAAAAATCTTCAACAGTTGGAACTAGTTTGGACTTGATCTTCTTGTAACGTCCCTTTCTTCTGACCATGAGTGTATCTCTTATAACGCCTTAAGAGACTTTAACATTACGCCCTCCTTCAACATTGCGATTGTCCTCAAGTGCAAAATTTGGGAACTTCTGTTATAGGACAGCAGTTGACTCCTAAGAAGCATCTGCTGGTGATGAATGTCGCCAATGCACTAACACATCCAATTTCCTGGCTCGGATTCGACGCTCCAAAATTGCTATAGGTTGAGGAACAACAGCTTTAGGTTCAATGAGGGGAAGGAAAGTTATACCTAAAGTTGGACCTTCCTTATATGCCTTTAAATTGGATACATAAAACACATGGTGCAAACGAGATCTAGCTGACAATTCCAATTTATATGCCATGGCCCCAATACGTTGAGTTACAGTAAAAGGATCATAAAATTTGGCTAAAAGATTTTGATGGCGCCAATTTGCTAAAGATAATTGCCAATATGGTTGCAAACGGAGAACTACCTTGTCACCTACTTGAAATTCAAGGGAACAATGTCACTTATCATAAACAACCCTCATGTTTTGTTGTGCCCTCAATAACTGCCGTCCAATAGAACCTAAAACCTCATCTTTGGTTTGGAGAGCTTGGTCTACTGCATCAATCATTGAACTACCTGGGGTATATGAAATTAAACGAGGTGGTGCTCTACTATAAACCACTTCAAAAGGGATAGTTTGTAGACATGTATAGTAGTTGGTGTTGCACCCATGATAACCAATTTATCCATTTGGTAGGATGCTCACTAGTGAAACATCGAAGATACATTTCCATCGCCCGATTTACAACCTCTGATTGCCCGTTTGTTTGTGGATGGTAGGCTAAACTGAATGCTAACTTAGTGTCACTCAAACGAAATAATTAAGTCTAAAATAAACTTGTAAATGTTACATCACGATTACTAACCATAGTTTCCGGCAATCCAAGTAACTTAAAAATATTATCAAAAAATATTCTGGCCACACTTACAAATGTGTATGGGTGAGAAATTGTCAAGAAATGGGCAAATTTAGAAACACAGTCCACCATTACTAGCAAAACATTCTTCCCTTTAGACATTGGCAATCCTTCTACAAAATCCAAGGAGTAATCAGACCATATCTATGTAGGAAAAGGTAACTGTTGAAGGAGCCCGCCGATAAAAGATTCTCGATCTTGTGACGTTGATAGATATCACAAGAACGAACAAACTTCCTCACATGTATCTTCATTCCTGTCCAATAAAAATCTCTCGTAATTCTGAACAAAGTCTTTTGGTATCCCTCATGGCCTTGATTATGAAGTGATAAAATGATGCTCTGAATGGACGGAGAATTTTTAGGCAAGTAGATTTTATGTTTGTAGAGTAGCGTTCCATTTTTGAAACTCCAAGAAATTGCAGCAGTATTGTTTTGGACGAGATATTTGATGATGAATTTCAGTAGATGCTTGCTATTCTCATTGGATTTATTGAAATGGCGATAAGTGTTACTGAATCTTCCTCCTGTCGGGATAAAGCATTGACCACAGTGTTTAAACACTCAGCCTTTGTACTCTACTGTAAAAGAAAAATCCAATAATTTACTAAACCATATTTGTTGAGGTGGAGATATTATCTTTTATTCCAGAAGAAATTTGAGGTTGTAATGATCTGTGTGGATGATAAATATGCGCCCTCACAAATAAGAACGCCAATGTTTTGCCTCCTTAACTAACCCTATTAATTCTTTCTCATAGGCTAGGAGGTTATGGTGTCGTGCCGCCATCATTCGACTGAAATAGGCTATAGGTTTGCCATTTTGTAAGAGAACAACCCCAATTCCTTAATCAAAGGCATCACACTCCACAAAGGCTGACTGAAGTCTGAAAGAGCAAGAATTAGAGTGGAAGTCATCAACTCTTTAAGTCTTTTAAAAGATTGAACCGCCTTCTGTCCAATGGACGGATTTGCGTCGCAACATCGCTATGAGAGGAGTAGCAATAATTTCATAATTTTGAACAAATTTACAGTAGTAACCGGTTAGCTCCAAAAATCCACGAAGTCCCTTCACCGTTGTTGGTTGTGGACAATTGAGCATGGCTGAAATTTTTGTTTGATCTAGCTGGACTCCAGTTGATGAGATAACGTGGCCTAAATATACCATCTGAAATTGTTCGAAGTTGCATTTGGATTTCTTTAAGGATAATTTACTAGCTGAAAGCACTTTAAAGACTATCCGGAGATGATACAAATGCTCAATCCAAGTTCTGTTGTAGATGAGATTATCGTTAAAAATACAAGAACAAACTTTCTTAAATAAGGTTAAAATACCTCATTCATTAATGTTTGGAAAGTGGAAGGAGTGTTGGTGAGGCTGAAGGGCATGACTAAAAATTCAAAGTGACCATGGTGGGTACGAAAGCTGTTTTTTTGATATCTTGCAAAAACATTCGAACTTAATGATAGCCCGAGCGTAGATCCAATTTAGTGAAAAACTTAGCCCCACCAAGTTCTTCTAATAGTTCATCTATAATAGTTATTAGGAATTTATCCTTCACTATTTTGACATTTAATTCCCGATAGTCCACATAGAGACGCCAACACCCATCTGATTTTGACACAAGAATTACTGGAGAAGAGAAAGGTGAATGACTGGACTGAATAATTCCCTTTTGCAAGATTTCATAGCACTGCTTCTCAATGTCGTCTTTCTAGGCATAAAGATATTTGTAGGGGTGTAATACTACTGGCTTACTTCCTGGCTCTAAGGGAATTCTGTGGTCATAATTGTGGCTAGGAGGAAGCCCTTTCGGTTCTTCAAATATTCTGAAAGTTCTGCCAGAAGATTTTGCAATTTGACAACTTTTTTTGGAAATTTATAGATATCATTGAGACTTACTGGTTGGCTTAGGGTAGAGTTTTGGATTCCCTGTAACTCTATCTTATGGCTATGTTTGGAGAAAGCCATTCTCATTAGTGAGAAATCCCATATGATGGGACCCAAGGTGCGTAGCCAATTAACTCCCAACACAATGTCAATGCCGCATAAAGGAAGGAAAAATATATCAGCTTTGAAGGGATGAGAACCCATTTTAAGCACTGTACTTCGGCAAATTCTTGGATTGCACAACTGCTCACCATTTGCCACCTTAACTCGCAGCCCATCTTTCTTATCTATACATGAATTGACCTGTTTAACAATTTTGACAGCCACAAAACTATGAGTACTATTTGAATCAATCAGATTAAGTACAGGTTTACTGTACCACTCTCCTTATAAGCGCATGGATTGAGATTTGTGAATGCTTGTGGTTGATTTTTGGTGAGAACTCCCTATCTAGGTTGTCTTCACTTATATCCATATCACTTTCACTTCAGTCAAGCTCGATCCAAAATAGCTTTTTGCATTAGTGTCCCCATACAAAAAACTCATTACAGTTAAAACAGAGATTCTTCTTTCGATGCTCTTCCATCTTCACTAGATTCAACCTCTTTATACTTTGGAACTTTTGGGTTTAGTAGGGGTAGGTGTTTGACGAGCAATAAACTGTTTTGGCATTTTTCTCTCATACAATCGCTACATGCTCATAGCTGTGGCTAAATCAAAAGGGTGATGGAGTTCTACTTCCACTGAAATATATTCTTTTAATCCACTAATATAAAGTTGAACCTTCTAGGCTTGTGACAACTTTTCTACTCCAGAGATCAGAATTTCAAACTGTGCTTGGTATGCAACCGAACCAAATTAACTACTTTAATTTGGTTAATTCCCCCAATTTGTTACTACAGATATGTGGGCCAAATCAAAGATTACACTGATGCTTAAGCTCCTCCTATGTTGGATTCGGGATATCATTAAGTAACTGCAAGAACCAAAGTTGAGCATTGCCCTTTAAGTGGGAAGAGGCTAAGTTAACTTTCTCCTCTTCATTACTTTGCTAGTGTCTAAAAAAATGTTCACATCGACTTAGCCATGCCAAAGGGTCTTCTTGGCCATTAAATTTAGGGAAATCCAATTTGGAGAATTTTGGAACAAATTTTGAACCTTCAGAGTTTCCCATTGTTCCTTTGTTTTAGAAGGGAAAACATTACTGCTGGCTTCACCATTTGGTCCAGAAATTGAGTTTGACGTATCACAAGTAATAGCCTCAAACTTTGCATTCATCTCTTCTTGTCGAACCTTATTAGCAGCTTATTCCTCAAGGAACATATTAAAGATACGATCTAGCTATTGCTGAATTGATTCTCACATAACTTCAGACTTTGATACCAAATTGTTAAAGGCCCTGGTTTGGGATCTAGTTTAGGGTCTTTGGAACAAAGGATCAGGTTTGTGAAAAATGGAGAAAGATGAGTTTCCCTTCTTTCTAACTATCTTTACAGCCTTAAGAGAGAATCTATAATCTCTTGAGTTAAGTACTCATCAACTGTTTGGGGAAAATTTTCTCATCCTGTTAGTCATTGATTGTTGCTGTTTAAATACAAAAATAAGGAAGATAACCGTCCCCTACAATTAAGGGATTATTAACATAAAATGGAGGATTTCCCCTCCTAAAAATGAGCAACTAAAACAAATAACAAATGGAGGATTAACTTCCTCTGATTGAGGAAACAAAAATAAGCTAAAACAAATTTATTTAAATAAAAATCTTGACAGTAACAATAGCAGAAAAATCTTCAACGGTTGGAACTAGCTTGGACTTGATCTTCTTGTAACTTCTTTTCTTCTAATGACCATGAGTATATCTCTTATAACACCTTAAGAGACTCGTAACACTTCTTGATATATGTTATGATGACTTATATACACCCATGAAGGGTATAGTAGTAAAACCTCTTGAAATAACTACCAAAGGTGGTTCTATGGAGGCTTTAAAAACAAACAATAAAGACATACATTTCAATGTATGTTTGAAGAGTTTTTTTTAATTCTTCGATGCAATAAAGAGAAGAGTAGAAACATATAAATTCTTTGCAGTGAAAGTTCAAACAAAGTTCTTTTACAAGTGGAACTACAACAAAATTCAAGTATGTAATTTTTGTTTTATCTGCATATGAAATGATCATGTGATTCATATGATCTTTGTGATTATGTTTAATTTTCTAACATTGGTATCAAAGCCATGTTAAATTTTTGTTTATGTAATATGCATGCGTAAATATGAAATTTAACTGTTGATGATTTGAAAATAATGATATGCATTTTTTTTTAATATCGTGATGTTTGCGATATGTTTTTTCCTTGATATATCATATGTTTTTGGTTTTGTTGCGTTTATGGTTTTGTTACTATAACATATGTCGTGTTTCATTTTTTTCGCATCTGTCTTGACTGTTGGAAAAAATGAGTGTTGAAAGTCTTCAACAGTGACAAATGTATGGTCTTCCACAGTGAAACATCATTCTTATGAAAATGAAGAAAAAGGAGAGTTTTTTTGTTTTTTTGTATGGTTTTTTATGATTGGTCTTCAACAAGAAAATAAGAAAACATTGTGGTTTTCATTTCTTCTCCCTCTAGATGCTTTTATTCTCAAAAGCAAGAAAAGAAAAGATTAAAAAAAACACAGACACCAAAACATAGAGAAGGAAACGTAAGAAGAAGACAATTTCTTCTTGAAAAGGCATGTGGCCTTTCATGTTTCAAAAGTTATTCCTTTAATACCAAATGTGGGTGCTTCTTATTATTATACAATGTGTGCACTATATTACCACTAAATATAAGTATAATAAGACAAAAACTACTTAATGGTTTTGTTATATACATATGCAAATATTATATAAATTTATGGTGGCTATAAAGAATTAGAAATTAGTTTTCTAATTTACACAAACTAATTAAGTTATTTAAATTAATTTCTAATTAATATAAAATTTTAAAAAAATGAGAAATTTTTGTTTAATACAAGAAAACTAATTTGTTTAGTTAAAATTAGAAAAGGGGGTTTCATTATAAATTAATTTCTAATTAAACCAAAATAAATTGACTAGTTCAATTATACTATAAATTATAAATAAGTTTCTAATTCTATTTGAATTATTCTTATTTTAATATTAGAAATAAGTTTAAAATTAATTAGAAAGTTTTTTAATAAAAAACAAACTAATTTGTTTAGTTAAAATAACCTTTAGAAATAAACTAATTTCGTTGGTTTATTTTCTAATTAAATCAATATTGATTTTTTTAGATGAAATTAGATTAACGTTAGAAATAAACTAATTTCGTTGGTTTATTTTCTAATTGAATGAATACTAATTTGTTTAGTTAACATGAGATAGGAGTCTCATTAGAAATTAGTTTCTAATCAAACCAAGATAACTGATTAGTTCAATTATAAGTTAAATTAGAAATAAGTTTCTAATTAATTAGATATTAAAAGCATATTTTGATTAGTTCAATAAATTGTTGATAAACAAATATAATAAAAATAATAACTTAAATTATTTCCATATATGAGCATAAGTTCGTTAAGTGTTAGACAAAATAATTTGTTATTTTGTATACTCTTCTTATTCTTGAAAATTTGTCTTTCAGGAGAATGCCTATTATTAAGCAAACACCTAAGCTTATTCGATGTGAGGCACAGAAGAGACGAATTGGTAGCATGTATATGTAGTTAGTCAACATGCGTTTAATGCTTGGAGATGGTCTAATACAACATGTTATTGCAATTAATAACATGATGCAAGAGTTATATTTTAGAAGTTGCCTAGCTTACGCAGATGTTGAAGTAAAGCATATGACTTTGCTTGCGACATTATCTCAACCTCAAGGCAAACTATTACGAATGCTCTAGAATAATAGGCCTAAAGAGAAGACTTATAATTAGTTAGTGATGACATTTATTAAAGAGATATGGAGAAGAGAGTTGATTAGAACTTTATATCTTATAGGTATTCCAATGAAAATAGTAAGAGCTATTGTAAATCGAGCTTCGCAAACTGTGTCATGCGAACTCGTAAACTCATGAACTCATTTCCGCATAGGATTCATTACTTATAGACTGTTTGTAGGTTGAAGCATAATTAATACAATATGTTGTTTTATAAGAACTAACTCTTAATATTTATGTAATATGTTTACATGAATTTTATATAGGAATTCATCTAGAGTAAAGTAATTAGGATTCGATTGTTGTATTAATGATGATTGAACACATTTTGTGAACTTTTGATTTCATAAGCAATTGTGATCGAATTATTTACTCTATGAACAATTAATGTGCACATATATTTCTTTCTTATTATATAAACTTAGTGTTTCAAAAGGGCTATTGCTTTAAAAAATATTGTTGCTGAACTCAATAGGAGTGAGAAACTCAATGGTGACAATTATGAAATCTGGAGTATGAAAATCCAATATGTACTGGAAGAGCAAGAGGCTCTTCAACCAATAAACCTAACCATGGACATTCCTGAGGAGGGCACTACAACCCAACATAGAAGGGACCGTGAGGCATATGAATTATGGAAAAAGAAGAACTCTTTAGCTTGCATTACGTTGTTGAGTAGCATGGATAATGATATCATGCATGAGTTTCGTAAATTTGAAACTGCAAAGGATATGTGGTTCGCATTGGCTGCTCATTTTGGAGGTGCTTCAGTGACCAAAGTGAGGTCACTTACAATTAAGTTTGATGTTTATAAGAAGCGCCCAGATGATGCAATGCAAAAGCATTTGAGGAAAATGTCTAACATGGTAAGTGAGTTACGTGATGTTGGTTATGAGCTGTCTGATGAACAACAAGTGTAAGCTGTTGGAACCCAATCCGGAAACTGGATCCCAACCGAAAAACGAAAAGCGAAGGAAACAAAAGCGAATGAAAACAGAAATTTCGCATCGAAATTTCGAATTGGAAAACCAAGCATTCGATAAAGCGAACAACGAATCGAATACAAAG
>JANZLD010000006.1:25576322-25587311 GCA_026413575.1 Erythroxylum carthagenense | reverse complement strand
TGATTTGTTGAGAAACTTAAAATCAATTAAATTAAGATGAGATTCTAGCCTATTAGAGAGATTAGAGCAATCTTTTCAAAATCATAGTAAGGGGTATTATTTCGAATAAAATAGTGAGAGTGACCAAATATAAGATTAAATTCCTAATCTTGTTTGATTTTCATAACAAATAACATATTAATTGATTTCTTTACATTTTTTCTGATTTGATATTACTTTTGACTAGTTTGGTTGACACTAAGTATTAGTAAACCAAAATCTTCAAAGATAGGTTAAGTTTAAGAAGAGTTTTTAAAGTTAAAAAGAAAACTTATATTTCTACTATGCAATCTTAATATTAATCCTTATTGAAGATTTTGGTGATAAAGTTTGAGAAATTTATCAACTTCATATAGATAGCAAAATGTAGCGACATTTTATAATTGACTAATGTCTTACAAACCTAAAAGACAACATGTAAGATATATGATAACACCACAATAGCATAATGCAATGGTTGCATAAAGTATAACTAAAAGGTATAGTATGTTAATAGAATGTTATACTCAATTTGGCCTACTAAAGGTATAAATAAAGACTACAATTGAAGACATTTGCTTAGATACAATAATCGTAGTCATAAGAAAATAATAATTGCACAACTTTTCTTGCCAATATGACAGAGATTATATATATTTCCAATTCATGCTTTTGGGTATATGATACTAAATATGGATTCAATATTACTATAATATCTAAGGCATAATAGTAAACATATTATTGAGTAAAGTTGTTGCTTTAAGTTTATATACGTAATTTATATGTGTTGGATCAAGACTACTTATGTTTAAAATTAGTGGAAAGAATGTAAAATTAAATAAATGAGATTATCTTCTTATGCCATGTTAGTTAAATCATTACAACAAGAATCATAAAGTTACATATAAAGTTATATGTATCCTTTGGATTATGAGTCATATAAGGAAGATTAGGATGAATAATAACCAAATTGACCTTTAATAAAAGGATTATTATGATAGTGAATTGTTATATATATATGTGTGCGTGTGTGTGTGTGTGTGTGTGTGTGTGTGCACGTGTGTGCGTGTGTGTGTGTGTGTAAGGGGAATTGAATAATAATTCATAAAAGGACAAATACTTGTATTTCATTATATTCACTAATGACTTTATATGATAGAGTCACACATATTAAAAATAATGTTTATATAAAATTTTAAAATTTTAAAGTATTTAAATCTAAGTAGCAATTACGCATTTAGAATGTTGAAGAACTTCGATGAGATTGATATTTTCTCAATGAGTTGACTTAACTTTTTTAAGGATAATTTTTGTTCATGGTTCTGCATTATGACAACTCTTGTCCCCTCACTTGAACCACCCTTAAGACCAATCAAAAGTGTTTTTGTTTTGGCGATGACGAGTCTTATGTGGATACTAGGAGTAATGCTAATCTAAGGATCTGTGTCGATAGAAGACAGAAAAGGAGCCCCACATTCATATGACTCTAGAAGAGCTCTTAAGAGCACTTAGCATCAGCTACAGGAAGAGAAAGATCAAAGTGATAAGCCCCTACTCGTAGTGATTGATGATGGAAACTTTGTAAACTTGACTCTACTCCCATTCCTTAGTTATTGGTGTATCAGTTTTTTGGTTCCAGATCGTTTGTCATGATGAGTTTTAAATTTTCTTAGTTTTCTATAAGAATGAGATTCTTTAGTAAATATTCCACAATTAAAATCTATAATAGTATGGTTTTATATAAGGAGGAATGTATAATATATAAATTTTATAATGCAATATTTATTTATTCTATAGTTATACCTAATAGAATAACTTGACTTCAAAAGTTCTTATTAAAGATTAGTAAAATCCCATATTAAACATTAAATGATAATACTTTTAGGGATTCAAACTTAATTACTATGGTTTTTACTAATAAGATCAGAACTAAATTGTATAATCGAAAGTTATAAGATATCTAAAAGGGTTGGTTATAATCTTACAAACCCTATTAATAAAATATTTGTTTCAATTAATACTTAAAAGAGAATGGTTTTTAAGATTAGAAAAAGTAAGATTCTTTTTGAAATAGTTTAAATCTCATGAGGATACATCCTTGTTGATACATTTGATTTACATTAAAAAACAATATGTCAAAAGATTCAAGTTTATGATGAATTCAAAGAACTTTTTCTATAGATGAATTTGGCTTTATCATATTTATAAAAAGGTTAGTGAGAGTATAATTATACTTTTTCAGTAGAAGTATATAAATTCCATATTGTTCATTTGAAATGATAATTCATATTTTCAATTGTTGAAGATGTTGTAGTCTAATAACAACTCTACATATGATATGAAAAGGTACTTAAATTTTGAAGATAGATATAAAAGTTGCTTACATATTTTAATTCAATTACAAAGATAATGTGTTAAAGGTGTTTAAAATTTGAAATATCTAACAAATTATAACGTATTAAAGATATCCACTATTCTACGTATAAGTTGATATTTGATTTCAAAGGTTACATAGATTTTAATTTTAGTTTAATAAAAAAAGTAAGTCCTAGCTAAAGTATATTTTACTTAGAATAATATTATTTTGAGTTGAAAAGGTTTAATGTAATATCAATTGGTAGTTAGACTATAATAAAAATTTCATTTAGTATAAATAATTATTTTGATCAATAAGTTATTTTTTAAAGAACTTGGTATTTTTTTACATTATTTTAACAATAATATACTATAGAACATTAGAGTCATTTGGCATACAAAAAGAGGTAAAGTTTTATCAAGGATCCAAGTATATATTTTGGTAATTTATTTTGATTATGATGATAATTGGGAAGAAACTTGTAAAGTTTAAGCAAGTATTTACTAAAGAGAATCTTATAGAATTCTCTCACTAGAATGTTGTCCCAACAGTAGTGTGATCATCATGCGGTGATATGATATAAGATACTTAAATGATTAGATTAATGTAAGTGATAGATTGTTGGTTTATTTAGTTGGCTATAAATTTTATGATATAATTAATTAAAGGCATTCTTTATCTTATGCCCTTTTGTTTAATTAGCATACGTATAAGATATAGTTTATGGGATAAATGCACGTTACAAATGAAATTATGATGAGATCCTAATTATAATATTTACATTATATGTATGTATTATCCTTAAATTATTTCTAGATGTTGCTCTATTAAGACTAGGAATTAATAGAACAAAAAGACAGATACATATTATAGTTATTTTTTTACAAAAGAAGCAGTTGATCTTATAGACTAAAGTATGAAGATATTTAAATAATCATGTGTATTCTTATTAGAGAATAAGTTTATTAAGTAAGTTTATTAAATAGACTCGATATAAGAATTTTCTTTAGAACATTACTTATATATCTATAAAAATTCTCATTTGATAATTTTGTAAGTCAACTAGGGATGGTAATAAGTTGAGTCGAGTCAGGCCTGCCTAGAGCAAATCTTGTCTAGACCTGAGCCCTAGTTGAAAATTTTAGCTTGAGCGCAGCCTGATTAGGCTTAGGATTCACGACCAGAGCCCAAACTCGTTTGAACTTGGATAGCCAAGAGCCTGATTGGACTCTACTCGACCAGACTCAATTATTTAATTTTTAAAAATAAAATTAAAAATGATGTTATTTTTTTATTTTTTATTTAGTTTCAGGCCAAGTCGTGTCGAGTAACCGGAGCCAGAGCCTTATCCAAAGACCAAAAATAAAAAAAAGCTTGAACCATGCCTGAAGCCCAATCAAATCGAGCCTAGCTGGGCTGGGTCCGGACTTGTTTACCAAGTCTAAAGTCAAATTTTTGCTTGAACGTATTTCACATTTAATACTACTTATCCTATTTTAAAGTAGCTCATTTGCTAGTTATTTAATAATTATATAAAGGTAGTTGGGTGGTCAGTATAAAATTTATCACCCTAAAATAATTAAGTAAGATGTTCCATTTAAGAAATCCTTAATTAAGGTGGAATGACTCTTTAAAAATATTTTTCAAATAATATTTAAAAAACTAGTTACAAATGGTGGAGAACTAATATGATTAGATATTAATTTTATGCTCTATGTCTAATCAAAATATTGTATATAAAAGGATTAAATTATATGAAAAATCATGTACGATAATATTAATCACAAACCACTTTAACATTCCTAATACTTGGATAGTCATGATAAGTTGTTAGATGTCAATTTTGATTTATGGATATAAATTATTTAATTAATAAATTATTTATAAATTAGATAAGTTTATTTATCTAATCGTAAATATGGTTTAGATTTATAATTTTTGTTCATCGTCAACATATTTAGGAACTTAATGGGTTATACATAAAGAACGGGTGAAAAAAGAAAAAGGTAATTTAATAAGTTTATACTTGATTATAAATTTTGAGAAACTATAAAGTTAAATATATGATATTTGATAAATAAGGAATAATATTAGATATTGAATCTTATATATATATTTAATTGATATTGAATTAGAATTAACTATAATTTTAATTAAACTTTAACTTAAATTATGATTATAATTACATTAAATTACTAAAAGGTTCAAAATCTATTCTAAATAAGCGTAGGTTCTAAAGGAACTAAAACTTCTTGCTTACCTCTCTTTATACCACTTGTAGAGTCTCTCAATTTGTTCGTGTGAATATTGTTAAAGGTCAAATATTTGTGCAATTATGGTGCTTCTTGTTTTTAACTAATCCCCTCCCCTTTACTAACACTCATCTTTTCTAAAATAGTCAAATATTCCCATAAATAAGCTCATCCAAAGGGCATTTCTATCATCAACCATCCCCTTTCTAATCCCACCTTTACTTGATTCCTTTTTTAGTAACTGATTTATCAAATCTTCTCATATCAAAGTTGTACTCCTAGTCCATCATGGAAAAACATGATACAAAAGCAAGCACAAATCTAGAGAAGCCTGATGAGATGACCTTTCCACCCTTACCTCTTTCAAAGAATAATGCAATCTCCACAAGGACATCAGTTCAGGGTAAACCAGCTCATCTAAAACCTATAGCCATGAACTAGAAAAGTATAGTAGGGGAAGATGCTGAAAACACCCTCAAATACCCCTTAAACTTTTAGGGGGCAAAACTACTTTATCAACTGATATAGATACTCCAAGAAAAGGAGCAAAGGCCTAGAACATAACAGTTGTCAGATTCTTTATAAATCAGAAGCCTTTTTTTAGTAGATTCAAAGCTGAGCACTTAGAATATGGAGAGGAAAAGGCCCACAAGAGGTAATGATTTTAGAAGATAATCACATATTGTTCAAATTTCATATTCAAAGTGAATCTAGAAGTCTTGTGGAATCTAGAGCGTAGAATATTTATAATATACCTTTGTTTTTTCAAGTTTGGAGACTAAAGGGGAAGATATCGCATAGAGGAAAAGAATAGGCTATGCAAGAATTTGTATAGTGTGGAACTTAATAAGCTACTCCTAGAGACAATCCTAATAATGAAACTTGGTGAAGATGGTGAGATAGATGAAGATTTAATTTATGTATCCTATAGCTAGAGGCCATCGCCGAAACAATAAGGGAAGATATGGAAGCCTTTAAGAAGGACATTCATAAAAGGGGACTTCAAAGAACATATCTCTGTGAATTTAGGGGACTTCAAAGAACATATCTTTGTGAATTTCTGCTTGCTATTTTCACTGCATCTTTCCTTACCCATCCTCTTCACCTTCACCCTACTCCATTTCTCTCTTATTTGGCTTCGTTCCAATCTCTTTTGCTTAGATATCTACGTATTACCTTTTACACCACTCTATTACTATTCTTTGGTTCAATATTTTGACCAGCTGCTTGGTTTCTCCTCTCTTAGCCTCTCTACTCCCCCACTCTTTTCTTTTACCCATCAGACATTAACTTGCTTCCATGGATACAAAATCTTTCCGTTCATTACCTTCAAATTCCACTATACCCTTACTCCCTTCTATCCCCTCTATTCCACCCCGTCCTACCTCTACTATCCTTCCATATCCCAACACCATGCCTAACATCAAAAAACCTTAGTTCTAGGTAGTAGGCAAGGTCATCCCTAAAGTGAAACTCAGCTACTTTCCACCTTCAATCTCAACAGACAACATGATCGTCTCACCTCCTTTAGAGGTGCTCAAAGTTGGTGCTTCCAAATGGAACTCAACACTAGTTAGATTCTTCATTGAAAAGAGGGTGGTATATGCTGTAATGAAACATTGGGCTTTGAGCAATTAGAAAAACTATGGCTTATAGAAGGTGCTTATTAATATCGATGAGGTCTTTTTCTTCAAATTCTCCAACTCAGAGGATGAGAAGAAGGTACTCCAATCTAGCCCCTGAAATGTTCATAGTAAGTCTCTTCTATTACAAACTTGGCGTCCAAGAATGAAGTTTAGGGACACCAAGTAGGACAATATTCCTATATAGATAAGCATCTATGGTGTTCCACTTGAATACTAGACCACTGTTGGACTTAGCTACATTGCTAGTATTATTAGCAACCAATTTGCATGGACTAAGCCACTGCTCAAGTAAGGAGAGTCTAATTTGGTAGAATCTGTGTCTTGGTTACCTCTATGCCTGATCTCCTTGAGAGTATCCCTATCATCTAATTGGATGAAGGCTTGGAGCCTTTTGAAGACCAGCTCACTGTGTCTTATGCTTGGAAGCTAAAACTTAAAATAAGGAAGCTATGGAAACCTACATTAAGAGTGGTTATCACTAGTGGTTATGACGAATTTTTAGGTCTCAATACTAAGGTGGCTACACCACTAACTTCACCTACTCCTGCATAAATAAAATCTCGAATAGGTGGAATAATAGTCTCAATAAAGAAGCTGAAATACAGTTAAATCCATAAACTCTTACTCAAACTCACTCTTTGTTAACTGTAACTAATAGCCTATCAAATAAGGATAGAAAAAATACATGATAATTCATCTAACTGCAATGTATTTTTTGATAGTGAACTAGATAGTTGCACTTAAGCTACAGGAGGAAGGTTTTGAACCAGTTATTAAAAGGAGATCAATTAAAAAGAAAAAGGCCCCAACTGGGGAGCCTAAATCATGAATATAATAGCTTCGAATATTAGAGGGGCTAATGTGTCTCACAAGAAGCTTTTGATGAGGTATATGGTATTAAGGAATAAAGCTTTTATAGCTAGGTTTTTGGAGATCCATACCAAACTCCCAAATTGCAACATCCTCCAATTTTGTGCCTACGCATTAGGACTTGATTTCCAATTACACTCACCATCCAAAAGGCCTAATATAGATTGTCTACAACATAATGATGGTCACCACCACAACCTGTTTTTGTCTTAGATCAATTGATTCACCTTGAAGGTATGCCATTCTTCACTTCTTTTGTTTATGCGCATAACAATGCCTATAAGAGATTTGCACTTTATGCACAACTTAAATGATTAGTAGCTACCATCTCTCAACCTTGAATTATTGTTGGTGACTTTAATGCTTTCATTAATCCTGAGGAAGCACAAAGGGCCAGATCAGTGGGCAACCCTTGTAATGAAATGTGGTAACGCTTGTTTGATATTCAAGTTTCAAATATCTCTAGCGGTGGTAGCTTTTACACTTGGTGTAATAAGCAAGTAGGAGATAATCTTATTCGGAGGAAACTTGATAGATGCATGGCAAATCAAATGTGGTTTACTAAGTTCCTCAATAGCTACACTATTTTTCACTAACCAAAGCCTTTCAGATCATTCAGCTATAATAACTCGCTTGGAGGTTGAGAGAGTTTATTTCCCATTTAGATTTAGCAGCTTCCTAGCTAAGGTTATTGAGTTTAATTCCTGCATTTTAAAAGCTTTAAGTGCACCTATACAAGGCTCTAAATAGTTCATCCTTGCTAAGAAGCTTTCTCTCATTAAGCAGGAAATGAAAGTTTTATTCAAGAACAACATTGGCAATACTCACCATCTCCTGAATACTGCATTAATTTCCTTAGAAAGTAGTCAATCTTCTATCCAAGCTGACCCCAAATCCACCTATCATTAGAATCAGGAAAGAACTGCCTTACAACACTTCTCCATTTTACTTTTATATGATTACTCATTATTCAAGAAAAAGTTGAGGATTGAATTGCTTACAGTGGGAGACAAAAATACATCTTATTTCCACAAACTAGTTATCTCTAGGAGAAGCAACAACAAGATAGTCTCACTGATGCATAACAACCAAGAGTTGAACTCTTAACATTCTCTATTTCTTAGTGTGTTTATCTACTTTTCAAAACTTTTACAAACCCCTCCTAAGGCCACTTCTTCCTAAATCTTTCTTAGGGAGCTTATGCAGTTTGATATTACTACTCATGATGCTAAATGGTTGTCTCAACCTATCTCTTGAAAAGAGATTGAAGCCTCATTGAAGACATTGAACCCTTACAAAGTGCCTGGTTATGATGGTTTTAATCCTCTATTTTTCAACAAGGCCTAGCATTGATTTATCTCAAAAGGCATTCATCTCAGGTTGTATTATGGGGGACAATATAATGTTACTGCATAAACTTGTTAAAGCCTATGGATTTAGAAGAGGAAGAAGGAATTGTTTTCTTAAGGTAGATCTATAAAAAAAAACTTTTGATAGTGTGGATTGGACCTTCATTATGATTACAAGCCTTGGATTTTCCACCAATATTTGTACAATGGGTTTTAGAATGTATCATAACTCCTACTTTTAAAGCCTTGGTGAATGGGCAGCCTAGTAAAAACCTTAAAAGCTACAAGGGAATTCGATAAGGTGAACCGCTTTCTCCATATTTCTTTGCTCTTGTTATGGAGGTCTTCACAGAACTCTTAAAGCTATGGTAGACCAAACTAAAACTTTTAAATATCACTTTAAGTGCAAGAATACGAGGATTACAAACTTGAGCTTTGCAAATGATCTTATTTTGCTTTCTAAGGCAGATCATACTTCTATCTCTACACTAATGAAGGGTTTGAAAATATTAAGCAATCTCTCTATTTTGGAAGTGGATTGTATTAAAAGTGGTTTCTTCTTGTCTAAATCTACCTTGGAGTGTGAATCCACTATCTAATCCATCACTGGTTTCAATTTTCTATCATTGCTAATGGTCTATCTCAGTATCCCAATTTTTAGTTCTAATCCTACTTCTATTGATTTCTCCTTGCTAGTAGGAAGGATAAAGAGTAAAATTGCATCATGGAGCTCTAAATCTCTATCTACAGTAGGAATGATCCAACTCATTTCCTTTGTATTGATTTCTGTCAATGTATTATGGTATGCTCATATGGCTACACCCAGGAAAATTATTAAAATTGTAGAGAGGATTTGCAACACCTTTATATGGTATGAACGGGAGGGATCTGCAAGCAGGGTTCATATGCAATGGAATGAGGTTTATTTACCTAAGAATAAAGGAGGTCTTGGGATTGTCTCTCTGAAAATGATGAATACAATTATGATGGCAAAAAGACTTTAGCGTTTATTAATTGATAAGCAATATCTTTAGTGCAAATGGGTACATGACATATTCATCAAGGTAGGAAGCATCTGGAATGTTAAAATTAGAGCTAATTCCACATCAAGTTTGGAGAAATATCCTTAAAACAAGAGACGACTAAGGCATGAATTTTTCACTATGATTGGGAATGGTAAACTCACTAGTTTCTAGTTTGACAACTGGTTGTCTTATGGCCCTCTAATTAACCTACAAGGGATGGACTATCTTAGAAATGTTCTGGACCAGAACATCACAGTTGAGGAGGCTCTGAGAGATAGACAAACCTTTACTTATGATGTCCCCATCTCTATATTACTTGAAATTCATCAAACTAAACTACTTGGAGGGGAGGAAAAAACTATCAGGAAGCACGCCATCAATGGGATTTTCACTAACAAATCTTGTAGGAATTTCATGCAGAAGCACCTTGCCATAATTTCTAGGACTAGGGTTATTTGGATCAAGCATTGCCATCCTTGAGCTGCGTTTATATTATGGAAAGCTTTAAAAGAAAAATTACCTGCAGTTGACAAATTGAAGTGCTTTCTCTATATCCCTAACTGATGCATATTATGTCAAATGGCTAAGGCAAGTCACGAATATTTATTCTTTCAATGTAAGTTTGTTGATACTAGGTGGAGGGCTATCCTATACAGCTGTTGTATGGTGAATATTCCTAATTGTTGGAACTCTTTCAAGGCTTGGTGTGCTCAGTTTGCACTGTCTGATGATCCTCTCAGGTGGTGCTTTTGCATAACTTTTTCTTTCATTGTCAAGGCTTCCTACGAGGAGAGGAACCTTCGAAATTTTTTGAATATAAGCTCATCTAAGGAGCAGTTTCAAAACAAAATGTTTGTACGAATCAAAAGATATATTATCCTATATAAACTCAATTTCCAATACTAGGAGTATTGGACTAGAGTGTGGAACATTTAACCCCTGCCATGCTTAGGTTGTTTACTAATTTCTCTTTTAGGTAACTTATATTACCTAACAAATATATACTTCTCTTTGTAGCTTATTTGTAACTCTTGTTTTGCCTTTAATGGCCAAATTCATTACAATTCCTCTAAAAAAGGACAGAAAATTTAGGGGAAAGATATATTCAAGCATAAAATAGCCTAATAGATAAAGGAAAAGGAATTACTACCAAGGGTGATTAAGATGCTTTATTAAAGCCTAAAAAAATGATGAGATTAAGGGATCAAAAATACCAAAATTCAATAACACTTATTGTAACATCTCATCATCGATAGGAAGGGTAAATTGGTCATTTGGGATGGGTTAGGCGTGTGTAAACATATCTCGGCATGATCATACATCATATAGCCTCTATATTTATCTGAATGGTAATTTTTGCACATGCACATGATTGTATATGCATTCATGACATTTCCCGGCATATGTATTTTTGTGAAATATGCGATAATTGTGTTTGAAAAATTGAATTGGAGTGATTTATGTGTGTTTTAT
>JANZLD010000006.1:25562899-25576222 GCA_026413575.1 Erythroxylum carthagenense | reverse complement strand
TCAGTCCAATTTACCATAATACCCTTGATAGCAGTAACGGGATGTTACATCAGCTGCTATGATAAAGGCTTGATGTCTTCTTGCTCCTCCATTATCTCTTCCTCCTGAGTTCTAACAACTTTTTGTTAAACTTCGGTTGCTGGCTCGAGCTCTACTTACTCTTGCTCCTATCCTTTAACCATAAGGAACTCAACTCCCTCTTTACCCACTAAAACATAAGTGCCACTAACCTTCCTAACAAATTGCATATACCTCATTATTGGATATAACATGAACTTTGTGGAGTTAGTTGAGTGATAAATATAAGATTCATCAACTTAAAATAATTAGGGAGAATGCTTCATTGCTCTTAATTAATGTTAATTCGAGAAATACTTGACCAATGTAGAATGAAACTTTGTAAAATAACTAATATTGTTAATATAAATAACATTTTGCGAGCCTTGGAGTAATAGGTAAATGTTCCTCCTTTGTGACTAGAAGGTTACATATTCGAGTCACGAAAATAATCTCTTTATAAAATAATGCAAAAGAAAGGTTGCGTATATTGATAACCCTCTCCCAACCCTTGCAAAGCGGGGAAGCCTTCTGCAATGGGGTACATTGTGCTTGTGTTGTGTAGTAGAGAACTAATATGATTAGACTCAAATAGAGTAAATATTATTTTCATCTTCTCTGTCTAATCAGAACATTATATGATAAAATAAATGAATTATACTAAAAAATATGAACAAAAAAGGTTAATCAAAATTACTTTGACACTCATAAATATTTAGATGGTAATAATATGTTACTAGATACCAATATTAATATATGGATATAAATTATTTAATTAGAGAATTAAAAATAAATTAAAAGAGTTTAATTTATCTAATATTGAATATGATTTATAGTTATAATTTATATCCATTACTAACATAATTAGAAATCTAATGGGTCAAATATACAGAGCAAGTTAAAGAGAAAAAAGATGTTGTAATCAAATTAAACTTGATTGTAAAATTTAAGAAATTTTATGATTAAATATGATATATTTAATAAATAAAGATCAATATGAGATATTGAACCTTATTTAGGCAATAATTGATATTTAATTATAATTGATTCTAATTCTAATTAAAGTTTAATTAAATGTCTAAAATGTATTATAAATAGGATTAGGTCTCAAGGGAGCTATCACTTTTTGCCTAACCCTCTTTACGATAATTGTAAAGTTCTCTCAACTTAGCATGTAAATATTGTTAGAGGTCAAATATTTATGTGACTACAATAGTTACGACAAGCTAATTTTATAAACAATCGGGAAAAACGATAAGAAAATGATCAAACTTTATAATAATGTATGAATTAAGATTTATGTTTTATTATTACAAAAACTATGTGATTTCATCAATTCTATAAAAAATCCAAGTATTTTAAAAGTCTCTTTATTTTTTAATTCAAAATTAGTTCTTTAATTCTTATCGTCTAACTTTTTTTGGAGACGCACCACACTATGTGGTCATAATGATTGAGAATTAACAAAATTACAAGAGTGACATGCATCATGCATATTGATTTAAATAATTTCACTTATTTATTGATTCATCATATTTATATGCCATTACTTGTAAAGTAAAAGATACTATCTTGTAATATGGTTAATTTCATCAATTTCAACAAAGTCCATTTGTGAGTTAGAAATTTTATAAGAATCTCTTATATATCTTTTGTTCCCCTCCTTAGATTCTTTTAGTTAATAATGAGCTCTTAGAGGACCTAAAGGAAATTATTTGCATATTAGTAAACTCGCCCCCTCCCCCCAAAAAATAATGTTTGAAATAGGCCCTCAGTCTAGATAGATTCAATGGGTTCTTCTTCTAAAAAACCTAGAACTCTGTTAGATATATAGCCATACCATACAAGAATTTTTAGATAGTAGCAGACTACTAAAAGACCTAAATAAAACTTACATCAGCTTGATTCCTAAAACTAGAAATCCTAACCTTGTAACAAATTTCAGGCCTATTTCATATTATAACTTTGTGTATAAATTTGTTTCAAAAATCCTTGCAATTAGATTAAAACAAGTTTTTCAATAACTTATTGGAGACTCATAAGAAGTTTAAAAAACATTAGGCATAATATTTTGCTAGGCACAAGAACTATTCAGGAACTATGCAAGAAAGAAAGCTGCTAAGAATTGTGCTCTAGAAGTTGACTTTAATAAAGCCTTTGATAACTTTAGTTGAAACTTCATCATAAATCTACTCTAGGCTTTTGACGTTTTAGAAAAAATATAGAAACTGGTATTGGAATGTATCACCATAACCTCATTCAGAATCTTAATAAATGGTGAGACAATTAAACTCTTTAAAGGAGGTAACGGTTTAAGGTAGGGGACCCCTTGTGCTCCTACATTTTCGTCTTATGTATGAAAGTTCTAACTAGACTACTAAGGTTCAACATCTCTTTGAATCCAAACTTTGGCTACCGTAGCAAATGCAAAAGAGTGTGATTAGTAGATTTATCCTTCGTAGATGATTAATCTTCTATAAAGCTAATGATCAATCTATTTATATAATATCCAGCACCCTAATGGTATTGAAGGAGTTATCAGAATTGAGTGTAAACTACAACAACAACAACAAATTAATCATGCTCTTAATTGCAATGATTAATAAAGTATGGCTAACTAGAATCACTAGTTTTTAGAGAGCAAGGCCATTATATTAACTACCTTAGGTTACCAATCTCTACAAAGAGATTGAGGTTATGGAAGCTTACCATTATTAGATAAGATTTACTAGAGACTTAACCACCGGTGCAATAAAGATCTGTCTTATAGGGGAAGGTTAGTTCTTATTAAATCAGTGCTAAACTCACTCTATGTTTATTGGGCAACCCATATATTGCTTTACAAAGGTTTATCAAATTCAATTGAAAAAAGTACGAGAAATTTCCTATAGGGAGGAAAAAAGAAGGAAGAATAATGGTTAAGGTCAAATGGCATGATATTTGTAAACCACTTGGGAAAGGAGGATTGGGAATTAAGTCAATCACTCTGAGTAATAAAACCCTAATTGCAAAAAAGGCTTTGCATAGAGAGGTAATCACTTTGGTTAAGGTGGGTACACTTTTATATAATCAGAAGGAGGAGCCTATAGGAACTAAATAAAAATAATAATTGCTCTTACTTTAGGTAACAACTAATAAAGATGAGAGCTTCCATATCCGATGCTATCAAACGTAGGATTAGAAATGGAAGGTTATTTAGACAATTGGCGAAAGGTAGAACCCATACATGACTCTAACTTTAGAGTACACTCTTTAAATCAATTTCCAGAAAGTTTCAGAGTCCAGGAAGTGATCACTGGGAACAGTTGGGCCAACTATCCACCTGTGCTACTATAAACACTGCCAAATAACAACTCACAAGAAAATGTCGAAGACAACTATACATGGACTCCTCACATTTAAGGTAAATTCACCAGTAACTCATGTAGATTGTTTCTCAGGAGGAAAGGTGAAAGAGTTAATTGGTAAAAGAACATACGGAGCAATTACATGCCTACACTCAATTGAGTAAAATTTTAGAATTAGATCGTGCTACTTTGAAATTCGATCCCAAAGATTTCCTTTCTACTATGGTTGACTATTAAAAATGGTCTAGTTACCAAGAGTAGGCTAAACTTCCAAAACAAACAAAACACATGAGTTTGTTTTTGTAGAAAACATAAGGGGAAACATCAAGCCATCTTTTCTTCGATTGTGATCACACAAATTGTTTATGGGACAAAGCACAAGATGCAATATCAATCAATAACAAGCCATTTGATTACAAAGCAATACTAAGTTGGATTATAGAAGATGGACGATTAAGCAATCTATCGAAAGCCCTAATCATAACCTATTTAGGTTTCTTTAAGTACTTTATAAGGGATGAGAGGAACCGCAGGTGCTTTAAAGCAGCCGAGAGAACCAAGGAAAATATGCTGAGATAATTCTTTCCAAGATCCAAACAGCAGACATAAACTTCATTCTAATCAGCTGAGGTATTGTATAATTGGAGCACTATAAAGACAGGAAACGCACAGAAGCAAAGGAAGCATTACTTTATGAGGCAAGGATAATAGATTAAATATGTTTATACACATTTACCTTGCATCCCTTAAGCCTAATTGATGAGGCTTCGCTGGTTTCTTAGGACATTATTTTGGGGCCTTGATTTATTTCGGTCTAGATTGTACTTTGAATACCCCTTTAGTCTTATAAGGCAGGCTATTAATATATTAAATTTTTCAAAAAAAGTTTTACAATAAAATATGCATTTATAGATATTTGTTCTTGGTATTATAGTGTGCTACTCACTCATCTGTTCTCAAGTCAATCTAATGCATCTCTGCTTTTAATGTAGTTTGATTGTTCTGTCATCTAATTTTGCATTTGTAGGCGGAACCAGCAGTTGCAGCAGCTTTACTGGCACGAAACTTCTTTATTAATGAGTCAGAAAGAAAACATCCTTATCTGACCATGGCAATCCCCAAATTTTTTCTTACGGGATAAGTTATTTTCAATGTATACCCTGTGATGCCCGGATGAAGGGGTTCAGTCACTTCTTAGGACTTCTACGAGCGCAATGCTTGAAAAAGCTGCCATTCGACCAATTGACAGAGTAAATTGAATTTGAAGCATCTGTGCAATTTGATCACTTCAAACAGAGAAAAAGACTTTTTTGGACGTGGGAGGAGCTACCTAAACATGTTACACGTACAAAGTTTAGCAAAAGCGTCCAAAACAAATGGCTCTTATTTTCTTTGCATGATACAAAATGACAGGAGCTGACAGACCTTCATTGGGTGTTCACCTGAATAATCTTTTCTAAGGTTGAATTAATGATGGCGCAATCGTTTGATTGTCAGCTGCCAAGAATGCATTTGTGCTCGACCATCTGAAGTTCTTGCCAACAACAAAGAGCCGCGCAATTGGCTTCCCTAATAGGTGAGTGAACATTCCTATGATTAATTGCTGCATTTTTTAGGTGAATTAAGGGAATAGGGGCTCCGAAACCAAGGTCCTAAACTGCACCACGAAAGCAAACTCTTTGAATTATCCTACCTGCACTTTTGACCCCATTGGAGTCCCGTCATTTTTCTTGAAAAATGTCTTTCATAGGGACAAGCAAAATGCATCTCTTTTCTTACCGGAAACCTTCGTGGCACCCCCTCTGTCAAGGACGAGAATACATCAAAAGTTGGGCCCCAAATTATCTAACCACATGATTTTGCAATTTCATTGTCTTACAGCAAGTTCTCAGACACGTGTTCGTTGCAATGTTCCACTGCCCTGACGTGTAAATAATGATGACGTTTAAAAGATGGTATTACTATCTATCAACAAAAGCAAAAGAAAAGATCCACTTAAGTACACAGCATTAAGAATGCCTCTGAAAGCTTTGTCAAGATATCTTAGAGGATTAAGTTTTTGGAGTGGTTCCATCACAAGTAGTTACATCCTTGTATTTGCAAAAAGGATCACAAAGAGGCAAGGCATGGTAATAATTGAGTTCAAGGTGAGTCAAGGAAAATCATTAAGGTATTTAGACAATGGACAGATCAGCAGTGGAAATTTAGGCGTCACATTCTAAATCATAAGCCCAGGAAATCAGCTTCCAAAACACCCGTAACAAATTGTCCGTTTAAATTCTAAGCTACAACAAAATGCTAAGGTAGATAACAACTCAAGGAACGAGAATGAGACCATTAGCATACTGTACCATAAAATCTAGCTGCATAATGAGACGTTAATCTTGAATATTACCTAGGAAAGTAGTTCAAATTTATTCAATAGATTCTCCACTCAGTTCCCTTATAACCACTTCAAAATTTCAAAAATCTGCAATAAAAGTTTGGAAAATCCTTGATAAGTAACGAACCCAGAAAAAGAAATTCTCTTACAAAGATATCACCACTCAAAATTTAACTCTCTAGAAACATACATAAAAGACTATTATTTTGATAGGACTTAGAAACTATTAACACAAATTTATGGATAAACCAAGAACTCACCGTGAATTCGTTGGGTTTCTTAGATTTCATTAACCATTATTATATTTTGTTACAATCAATCTGTTGGTTATTTATACAAGAAATCAACAAATAAATGAATTAATGAATTAACCGCTAATCAGTTATCTGTTATTCCCAACTACATTTTCCCGCCACATTAATTAGTTACTATCAATACTCCCCGCTTAAGTTTCCTTGTCCTCAAGGAAAGAAGGAAACCTCATGCGTAACTCATCGACGAACTCTCAAGACGCATCGGCAAGAGAGAACCCTTTCCAATGCACTAGCCATTGCGTAGCAACTGCATTTTTACGTTTCACGGTCCTACGATCCAACACAACTTGTGGCATGACATCCTGGATATGAGAAATAGAGGGAAGATTTGGAACTGGACCTATAGGAGGGAAGCCCATCTTTAACTAAGAAACATGAAAGACATTGTGTAGTTGAGCCGAAGGGGGCCAATTCAATTTATAAGCAACAACACCCACTTTATCCAACACTTGATATAACCCATAAAACTTGGGTTCAAACTTTTGATGTTATGGCCTGATAGAAGTTGGTATAGCTGAAGTTTCAAACACACCCAATCACCAATTTCAAAATTGCGATCAGTTTGATGCTTGTCTACTTGAGACTTCATACACTGAGCTGTATGTTGCAAGTGACGTTGAAGTAGAGCAATCGCAGATTTCATGTCTCTCAAGTAAATGTTAACAGCAGCCACATTGGAGTCTTAGAGAAAATAAGGGCTATGGATGGGCGGTGGAAACCCAAAGAGAGCTTCAAAGGGAGACATTTGAATGGATGAATGGAATGTCAAATTATACCAAAATTGAGCCAAGGGAAGCCATTGAACCCAAGAATGGGCTAAGTCATCAGTGACACATCGAAGATAACACTGAAGACACTTGTTCACAACCTCGGATTGACCATCTGTTTGCGGATGATAAGCAGTGGAATACTGCAACTGCACCCTTTGAAGTTAAAAAAATTCTCTCCAAAAGCTGCTGAGAAAGGTGGAGCCACGATCATTTGTAATGTTTTGAGGCATACCATGCAATTTGTAAACAGGATCAAGGAATGTAGTAGCAACTTGTTTAGTAGTCAATGTGTGGGACAAGGCAATGAAATGGGCAAATTTTGACAATCTGTCAATTACAACAAAAATAATGGTTTTGCTTCGGGAACTTGGAAGTGCCTCAATAAAGTCCATGGTCAAATCAGTGAACAACAAAACAGGTGGTGGCAATGGTTGCAACAACCTAACAGGAGCCAATAACTCAGGCTTATACCGTTGACAAATGGAGCAAAGCCTAACAAATTCCCTGACATCTTTCAGCATTTTCGGCCAATACACTAATGCAGCCAATCGTTTATACGTAGCCATAGCCCCATAATGACCCCCAAGTGCTGATGCATGAAATGTTTCAAAGAGCTTATTTCCAAAAATCACATTTTGCCGAACAACTAGTCGACCAGCTTGTCTCAATTGGGAATTCAAGTAAGAAAATTTAGGATGACAATGAGGATTTTGCACTTGTTCCAGAATAATGGAAGACAAACGCAAATCAGATTGCCAAGTCTCTTGAATCTAAGTAAATAATTTAGTGGGAAGAATGAAAGAGGTCAAAGCAAGTAGGGATACCTTAGGTTGTCTGGACAATGCATCTGCAACCTTGTTGTCAACTCCCTTCTTGTACCGAATTTCATAATTGAATTGCATCAATTTAGCCATCCATGCTTACTGTGTATGAGTACTAAGCCTTAGCTCTAGTAGGTAATGTAAACTTTGATGTTCAGTGAAAATTATGAACTTTCGGGCCTACAGATAATGATGCCACTTCTTTACTGCGAAAAGAATGGCAAAAAGCTCCCTTTCATAAGCTGAAAATAATTGATGCTGAGGAGACAAACACTTGCCGGATGAAAGCTATTGGATTGTCATTCTGCATCAAGATAGCTCCAATGCCAATGCTAGATGCGTCAGCCTCTATGACAAAATCCTTAGTGAAGTCAAGCAATGCAAGAACCAGGGCAGTCACCATTGCCTCCTTTAATTTAACAAAGGCAGTTTAGTGTTCATTCCTCCACCAAAAAAAAAAGATTCTTTCAATAGATCCACCAAGGGTCTTGCAATGGCCCCATAATTCTGAACAAAACGAATGTAATATCCTGTAAGGTCTAGGAAACTCCTAAATTGTTTTAAAGTTTTTGGTACAGGCCATTGTTGCACTACAGTAATCTTACTTTCATTGGTTGCCACACCATACCTTGAGATAACATGCCCTAGGTATTCCACATATTTACACCCAAAAGCATTTGTAGATTGTTTAGCTAGTAAGTTGTTTTCCCTTATAACTTGAAGAACCTGCTGCAAATGAATCATGTGATGCTTCATGGACTCATTGTAAATGAGGATATCATTAAAGGAAACCAAAACAAATCTCCACAGAAAGGCTTTGAACACAGTATTCATCAGATTCTGAAATGTGGCTAGGGTCTTGATCAAGCCAAATGGCATAACTAAGAATTCGTAATGGCCTTCATAGGTTTTGAAAGTGGTTTTAGGAATATCAGGTTCATACATTCTCACTTGCCAATAACCAGATCTAAGGTCAATCTTAAAAAAAAAAAGAAGCATTGCCTAACTCATCCAGCAGCTCCTCAATAATTGGAATAGGGCATTTATCCTTCACCGTCTGGTTGTTTAATGCCCTATAATCAATACACAGCCTCCATATAGCATCCTTCTTTCTTACCAATACGATGGGACTTGCATAAGGACTTGTACTAGCTTAAATCACTCCAGCTTTCAACATGTTAAGGTCTTATAGCATCCTTCTGCGTGGGTGCATACTTATACGGTCTTATATTAACTGCAGAAGCACCCTCCTTCAATGGTATCTTATGATCATGTGCTTGCTTAGGTGGCAGGGAACTTGCCTCCTGAAAAACATCACTATACTTTGCCACTAACAACTCCAATTCAGGCCACCAATCACCACTCTCTAGTTTGTAGCAAGACAATTCCTCACCAACTCATTCCCTCTAAATTTCCAAGCTTCTCTTTGTAATATTTTTTCTTCATTACACAACATAAAGGTCATCTTCAAAGTTCAAAAATTCCAGCTGATCTTCCCTAATGTTGACAGCCATTGGACCCCCAATATAACATCAGAAGATTCTAAGTCAATTATATACATATCAGTAGTAAACCAAGTACCTTGTATTTGCCACTTAAAATTCATGCATTTACTATTACACTGTAAACTTTGACCATTTGCCACCTCAACAGGAACTGTCGTAGCTGGTGTGAGCATATATTTAAGCTTGGCTGCCATTGTAACACTTAAAAATTTGTGAGTGCTACCTATATCTACAAGAATTCTTAACCTTTTATGATTGCATTCCCCTCTAATTCGCATAGTCTGAGCCCTAGACAGACCCTAAATAGCATGCAATGAAAGATGAACATCTGTGGTACACTCCTTAATTTCTAGTATAGAATCATCCTCTAACTCATCATCACAATCAGGCATTAATTGCATGACATACAAACGTTTCTTCTTACAATTATGGTTCATAGTATAATTTTCCTCACATAAAAGCATAACCTTTTTGCCCTACGTTCATCCATCTCCTTATTAGTTATTCTAGAGGCTTGATTAGAATTATAAGGAAATTTGGTAGTAGATGGTTCCTTCAGAGCAATAACAGGAGTGTTTGATGTTTTTAGCATAGTTGTTGAAACTGTTATAGGCTTAGAGTGGGAAAATTTTGTGGCAGAAGGTAAGGTCAGCTTGGAATATGATGGCTTAGGTTTGTTTGAATTATAGCAACAATCAATTCTTGGAGTGTAGAGAGAGCATAAGCATCAGCTAGAGTCTTAGGTTCAAACATTTGAATTGGCATTTGCAGTTCATCTACTAACCCATATAAGAAAAAACTCAATGCTTGATCTTCTCTTATACCGGCCTTAGGATATAACTTAGCAAAAGCATCACGGTAAATTTGAAGAGTTGATACCTGTTTGAGATTCCTTAAATCAACAAGTAGATCCTTTAAAAGCCTTATCACCAAATCGAGTAGTCAAAGCTGTCACATACTCCTTCCAATCATCATAAGCAGTGGTGCCTTTGAGACTAACAAAGCCTTAGTGCCATTGAAGCACCTTCCCTTCGAGATGCGGGGTCGCAATTTTCACTTTCTCTACTGGTAAAACATCCGTCACCTCAAAACAATAATCAGAGCACAGTAGCCAACCATTTAACCTGTCGTTGGTGAATTTGGGAAACTCTAAACGAGTATATTTTTCGCAACTTTGTCGGATTCCTCCCACATGCAATTCACGACTACCGAATTTCGCGTCCGCTGTCGTCGTTACCCATTCTTGGTTCTGTAAGCTGATACCTTGCATCAACTCCGTGAGTTCAGCAAATTTTGTGTCGCTGTGTTTATGCATCGCCTCCTGCTTCTGATCGATCTCATTAATCATTGATTCAACTCACTTCTCGAGATCATGGGATCTTGTTTCTTTCGCCATGGCCAAGGGCTAGGGAAGCTCTAATACCAATGACGGGACTTAGAAACTATTAACACAAATTTATGGATAAACCAAGAATTCACCGTGAATTCTTTGGGTTTCTCACATTTCATTCACCATTATTATATTTTGTTACAAGCAATCTGTTGGTTATTTATACAAGAAATCAACAAATGAATGAATCAACAAATTAACTGTTAATCTGTTTTCCGTTATTCCCAATTGCATTTTCCCACCACATTGATTGGTTACTATCTTATTTCTACATTCAACAAGCTTGGGATCTTCAATAAGTTGTCCATAACTCATATCTTTTGAAGAGATTTCTCTGTCAAAAGATGATGTACTACGTCCTAAGTCCATAGATTAATGGAATTCTTTTGGTGCGTAAGGATAAATGAAATAGAATGACCTAAAAATATGCAAGCATTATGCCTTACAATCCACCCCAATCTCTTAGAACAGGTCAGAGCAAAAGGTGATGCTATCTATATCTCACACTAATGCAAGCATATTTAACTTCTATATATCACTGTATTTTATAAAGGAGTAAAGAGATGTATCTGACTCTAGGATAATGTTCCAAGGTTGGGGAGTAGTGATCTAATGTTGGGTATATTGTTTCAAGCAGGCCAACAAGAGTATCAACTTCGTCACCTAAAAGAAAACAAAACAATTTTGGCATTTATGTACCTTACTTATTAATTTAAAAAATATTTCAAATTTTGATTCAATATCTCTATGTATTAAAATTAACATAAAATATTTTTATTTTCAGATATAATAATGAAAATTTTTTATTTTTAGATATAATAACTATTTTTAAAAATATTTTATGTTTAAATTTTTTTAATTTAACCCTTAATTTTTTAAGTTATAACTTTAACATATAAAATAAAATTTAAATTTAAATTTATTGATCAATACTAGTCATACCCGAAATTTAATAATACAATTAAATATGATAATTTGATATGTCATTGTTTAATTGATAACGATCGGTATGAAACCATAACTTTCTAACCTTACTTTTTTTTCTAATAATCCTTTTATTTAAAAAAATAGCATAGTTAAACAAGGTGCTACATATGTCATGAGTTGTGCCATCCACTCAAATATATTTAACCCAAGTCAACAATATAGATACTTCCGATAAGTCTCAGCCGGATAGGCTAGAATGGATTGCTAGCCCCACTAAAACTTACACTAACTCTTCAGCATACACTTTAATGAGACCTTCTTATCCGAGAGTACCTTGGTGGAAATTGGTGTGGAATCAAAGTACAAACCCAAGGTATGCATTTATCTTATGGTTAACTTTCCTTAATAAGCTACAAACAAAAGATCAATTACTTTATACCTTTGTCCCTAACCATTGTTCACTCTGCTCTTCGGAAAATGAATCTATTAGGCACCTTTCCTTCTAATGTTCCTTTTCGAAATTAGTGTGGCTACACTGCCTCAGTCACTTTCAGATAAATATTCCAAACCTTTTAAATCTTCAATCCATTCAAAATTGGTTCAACCAAACCCCAAGCCACAAAAATATTGACCTCAATAACTTTATTATCTTGCTATCTGTTGTAGTTTATAACATATGGTCTGAGAGAAACCTCAGAACCTTCAAAGACAAGGCCATGCAAGTGGGGAGCATCAACACTAAAGTGATCTTCTAAGTAATGGAACAGCTATACTCAAACACTGAGAGTAGGTAAATTGTATTTTTGGTTTGTTTTCTTCTATATTGTATTGTAGGTACTGGTTGGAGCGGTCACTCATAAGCACACTCCCTTGTTTCAATGGAGGGTACACCGAACACTAACTTCAGGCAAGAGATGATGATATCTCCAAGAAGTTTTGAAGATTAAGGTGTCACAAATATCAACAATTCTCTCCATGTATAACCCAATAGTAGGAAAGCTTAAAACCTTGGTGGATATCTTCAAAGTTGGAGGACCAGATCAGTGATTCAAACGAAGTTGGATGAGAGCTGACCTATCTCTCCTTCCTCAGCATTGCGGTTTCTGATTGCAGGTTCAAGGAAATAGAGGGTAACCAAATCCCTCTTCAGTATACTCAGCTAGGGGGACTTCAGTTCTATGGAATGCTTCAACCTCCAGTAACATATAGGTGGAAACACCTTCAGACATGGTCTCCCTATCACAACAGTAAAGGAAGATGGTTAGTTATGCTAGCACATTTCCTATTACAAAGGATGGTTGGGAGTGTTTGGAAAACATATGAAAGAGAGACCAGGGACTAGATGGTTTGGTAGCTATGATAGATGGTTTGGTAGCTATGATCTCCTCTGTGTGTTGTGTAAACATGTCTATAAGAGTATAAATCACTTGTTTTTTGAATGTAAATATACCAAAGTGGTGTAGAGCAGAATTTTGCATATGATAGCCTATTAATGGAATGAGGTATTGAATGATGTTATACGGTATTTCAGACCTGGGAGGCGAGATGGTCTCATCATCCAGACCTTGTTTCAGATGATGATATATCATATATAAAAGGAGAGGAATAGACGCTTATTTAAGGAAGTGGAACAACAAAAGTAAGTGTAGCGCCCCTTTATCTTATAATACATACCGGGATGCCCGGAGGTCATTCTAGTACATAACCTAAGGTAATGGCGCGCTATGTTCAATCACTACATTCACTTAACATGGCATCATATCTTTATTCACTTATAAAGCATCATAAGAAAATCACAATATTTTAAAA
>JANZLD010000006.1:25409004-25424583 GCA_026413575.1 Erythroxylum carthagenense | reverse complement strand
CCTTTATATCAGTTTCCTTTTTGGTTTTGTTTAGGGGACTGATAGACTTGTCTATTCTGACATTGGATGACTGTACCGGATCATTATTTTTGGATTATTGATTTACTGATTATTGTTTTATTGTAATTTAATTACTGCGATGCCATATGGATATTTAGCGAAATTTTCTGGTAGTAAACCTTTATCGTGGGATACGTGTCAGAATGACCTTCGGGCGTCCCGATATGTACCCTACGATGAGGGGGCGCTACATGGTGGGTTTAATAATGGCAGTTTACCGAGAAGAGTTTCCAGGACATCAAGAGGTGAGAGAGATAGGGAGAGCGGTAGTCATATCAGTGGGCATTTAGGGTTGGGTCAGGTCTTGAGGCATTGATTTGCTTGTTTCATAAGGTCAGTGGGTGGGAGTTCGAAGAGGAGAAGGGCTTTATCTATGGAAATTCAGGGTGGGAGAAGAAGATTGTGATGGGTGGTTATTTTTCTATATTGGAGTTGGTTAATTATATATACCAAGATCTATCTTTGAAATGGATTACATTGGCTATTACTCTTATACTCATAATATATCAACTACAAATATGTTCTCTTAGGAATTAAGATGGAATATTTATCATTGAACTGGGGGAAGCATGTTTTAAATAAAAGTGTAAGAAGCGAAAGATACGAGATCGATGGGTATTTAAGGGAGTAAGAAGGCAACTGTGCCTCATTCTTACCAAATCACCTTTCAAGAGCTAGTTTTATTTTTTGTCACTTTTGCTATTTTTGACTTGTCATATTTGTAATTACTAGCATTGTTTATCATTTTTATTATTATAGACTCCCAGTTTCCCACAGCCAATGCATGTATATCATAACTATAATCTACAAGAATTAAGTCTACTTCTTGAACCATGAGCTAATTCAAGATGAGCAAATTGTAGATATTCGTCATAATAATCCTACACTTTGCTTATTATTTATGGCAAATTTGATGTTCTGTTGCAAATGTCTAATGCAGTTAAATAGGAGACTTAATACATGTTACATATAATCCCATAATCACTGGAGAGTCTTTTTCAATTAAGGATTTTTAGAATTGGTGCCTTTCTATCTAAGCATGAAGATAAAATTATATTATTCTATCATTAATTATCTTATAGATTGTAATTAGCACATCAGGGATTTTTTTTGGAATAATGAATCCTACCTATTGTATAGAGGTCAATTTGGTGAATCGTAATAGTTTTTCCTCTCTTTCAATAATGACTATGATTTTATTTTAGTCATACAGTTGTTGTTTTATTAATTGGTTGGAGTGAAGTTAATTTCTTTTTAGTTGGATTATGTTGGTTGTTGTTAGGGACTTGTTATAGCTTCTATCCTAGGCATTATTTGTTGTATTTGTTGTCCTCACCACCCCTGTACGAGGTCTCTCTCTCTATCGGGTGTTCATTTATCCACTTCTGGAGTATAAAGGTACTCATTTTGTTGTCTTTTTTTCAAATTTATTTTTTAATATATGTGTTTATTTATGTTAATCATTGAAATGGGTTTTTGTTTAACGTTTCTAAAGCATGATTTATTTATCTACAAGTAAAAGTAAATATCTTGATCTTGTAATGCTTAGATAACTGCTTAGATGAAGAAGCAATATAATTCTATTAAGTCCTCTCTAAATATTGTCCTTAATTAGTTGAAATGAATGATAGATAGTTGAAATTATTTGACATCACATGTAACCTAAAATATTTCTCTGTCCTTTGACATCACAGAAAGTTATGCATAAGCTATAATACAAGGCTTTCTTCTTGTTTTATTATTAATGTGCAAACTAAAGATTAAATGTTTTGTAAGATTAATATGGATACTACCATAACGATTATTATATCTAACTATGAAATTACTTTTTAAAATAATAGTTTTACAAAAATGACTAATGTTGATAGATTTTGGATGTATAGATGATTAGCACTCGATTGTTTCATTAATCTTGAGTTTGTTAAGGGAGTTAAAGATTTTATTGACAATGCATGTTCTCAACCTGCATATATGGATGGTCCAAAAATCAAAGGTCTATGTAAAAAGTGCAAACATATTTTTTTTTCTTCCTATTGATGAAGTGAATCTCAATTTGTTAAGAAAATGGTTTGGTTCAAATTATTTTGAGTGGACACAACATGGAGAGTCATTAATTTGTAGCACCTTGAGGGGTAATGAAGTAAACTTGTCAATAAATGTAGATGGGTTTTAAAGGGGATTGGATTTATAACAAATAATGTGGGTGTAACTGAAAATCCTTACACCCAAATGGTTTATGATGCAGCCGGTTATATCTTTCAAGAAAATATAGAAAATCTTGAAGAAAAACCAAACTCAAATGCAAAATTTTTTTTACTTACTAAAATTAGCTTACCAAGAATTATGGGCCAAATTGTGAGATCATGACTGACTTATCTTTAATTGCTTGAATATTGAAAATAAAGTTTGAAGTGCTTATGTTTGATCAATGTTTGGATACAATTCTTACTTGGTATAATGAATCATTGCCTCCTGATCATAAAATGGTTGATAATTTTTATATATAAAGAAACTTATTAGGAGTCGTGATTTTTCAATTGAGAAAATTGATTATTGCAATTTGGGATGTATTTTGTTTTAGGGAGATAATGTGGAATTACAAGAGCATAAATTTTTTGGTTAATCTAGGTTCAAACTAAGAAAGTGTAATATGAAGCATAAATTAGTACTTGTATTATTTCTCGCCAACTCCGACACTTTAAAGACTATATGCCTCTGATGTTACTGCATCTCACATGAGATGACATAATGAATATAATAGGAAGATGGAATAATGAGTCATCCATCGAGCACACTCGCATGGAAACATTTCAATAAAACTCATTTTGAGTTTGTTGTCAATAGTCGAAATGTTAGGTTGGGATTGTCAACATATAGATTCCAACATTTTGGTCAATCTAGCCAACAATATTAATCATGCCAATCATAATTACTCCTTATAATTTGTCTCCATGGATGTGTACGAATGAGGCACATAAGTTCTTGATAGTGATTGTGCTAGGGCCTACGAATCCAAAGCATAAAATGGATGTATTCTTACAACCATTGGTATCTTAATTAGATCATCTTTGGGAATTTGGTATGGAGACATATGATGTGTCTCTTAAACAAATTTTTTTTAGAGCAGCTTTGGAGTGGACTATTAGTTATTACCTTGCGTATGTTATGTTGTCTGGATAGAGCAAGGTAGGGAAATTAGTTTACCCTTATTATGACAATGCTTTTAATGCATTTTATCTTCCTAATGGGGGCAAAACATCTTGCTTTGACAACCACAGAAAATTTCTTCCTCTAGATCATCCATTTAGATTCAATAAATAAAAGTTCATTAAGAATAGGATGGTACAAACAATTCCTCCCCTCATAAAGCTGGTGAAAAGATATTGCAAGAGATTGATGAAATAGGGTTGCTGAAAGTTACAAAACTTGAAGTTGGCATTAGTAAAAACTTCAGTTGGAGAAACAAAGTATCTTTTAGGATTGCCATATTGAAAAACTAATTTAATACGTCATAATCTAAATGTGATGCATATTGAAAAAATATTTTTGACAATTTGTTCAACACCATAATGAACATTGAAGGGAGGACAAGGGACAATGCACAATCACGAGCTGATTTGAAACTTTTTTATAGAAAGAATAAGTTAGATAAAGATCTTTGCACCATCAAAGATCCAAAAGCCATATTACACTTTGGATAAAAAATAAAAAGAAATTTTGTGCAAACAGTTGAAAAGTTTAAAGTTTCCTGATGGGTAAATTTCAAACTTGGCATGATGTGTAGACGTAAGGAAGTACAAATTATTTGGGATAAAAAGTCATGATTGTAATGTGTTTATGGAAAGGCTAATTCTAATTACATGTCGGAAGTTACTATCGAATAAGGTTTGGGAAGCTATAATAGAATTAAGTTTGTTTTTCAAATAACATCATCTGAAATAAAGTTGGTTGAAATGGAAAAACTAGAAAGGGAAAATTCAGTTATCTTGTGTAAATTAGAATGAATTTTCCCTTCAAACTTCTTTGATTGTATGGAGTATCTATCTGTACATTTAGCACACGAGGCTAAACTTGCTAGTCAAGTTCAATATTGATGGACGTATCTGTTTGAGGGGTAATTATAGTTAATATCTAAATAAAACTTATAACATGTTTTAATCAGTAATTGTAATAACCCTGCTTGTAATGTAGGTATTTGCATTAATTAAAGAAAAATGTTAAAAACAAGGCTATAGTTGAAGGTTTCATATGTAATGCTTCTTTAGTAGAAGAAGCAAGTACATTTTATTCACATTTTTATGAGTCACATGTATACACAAGAGAAAGAAAAGTTTCTCGTAATGAGGATGAGGGTGAAATGGGCGATGTTGATGGTAACTTATCCATTTTCACATATCCTAGACAAAGATATGAACGTTTAATAAGAAGAATGTCAACAGAAGAAGAAATAGAGGCTGCTCATGCTTACATGTTATTGAATTGCCAAAAGATTCAACCTTTTATGCAGTAAGCTTAAATTAATTTTGAAATTGAGTATTTGAGTTTTCGAGATGAGTGGTGTTCACAACTAAAATACATAATAACACTTTTAGATTATACGAGCAATGGTTATATGACCTAATGTCTAAAAAAAATAGGATGATATCAATAAAGCAGTTGAAAGTCACTTTCCTTGATGGTTTAAGAAATATGTAAGTTTTGACTTGCAATAATTGAAATTGTTGAATTATCATATCAAAGTATTTAAATGACATTATTTTAATATGATAAAATTTTTTTGATTTAGGCCTCAGAAAATCCAATATAGAACAAGTTCATATGTGATCTTGCAAAAGAACCTTTAAGAACTGTTAAATCATATCTGGTGTATTTTGTTAATGAATACAAATTTCATAAAGAATGTTATGGTCATAACATGATAACAATAAATAGTGGAGTTTGCATATAGGGAGAATTGATAGATTACTATGGTAAAATTATTGAGATACTTGAAATTGAGTACCCTGCATTGCTAATAAAATAGAGTGTGATATTTAAGTGTGAATAGTTTGATCCAGCTCCTAATGTTGGAATAAAAGTGCACAGCTGATACAATCTATTTAAAATCAATCAGTGAAGAAGATTTAGATAATTTGAACCTTTTGTGTTGACAATGCAATTGACCTAGGAGTATTATGACCCTTTTCCCTCACTTAAGACGAGATAAGTCAGATTGGTTGGTCATTTGTAAAGTAAAACCTAGGTGTCTTTAAATTACATCAAAAAGGAGAAATTAAGAGAATTGAAAGTGAAGTGTTTCAAGAAGATATTTATAAAATAAATGCATGTGTAACATATGACAAGAATGAACCTTTGAACGATCCAAATAATGAATATGTTGAAATTTCATCTAAAGATGATGAAAAATCTATAGAGGATGAGAGGTCTGAAGAGGAGCCTAACTATGACTCTAATTATTCAGAAAAAGATGATTTTGATGATTTTGATTTACAATTAAGTGATGATAGCGATTAATTTATGTAAGTAATAGAATATTATATGAATACATTTATTATTGCGTCAACATTATTACATATTTAATTTCTCACTGACTTCTATATTTTGAATATGGAAAATGATGACCAACCAACACTTATTTTCTTAAGGAGGCCATTTATGAAAGCAAAAATGAATAAAATTGATGTATATAATAGAACACTAATAATGGAGTTTAATAGGGATGTGATGAAATTTCAAAATCTCCTAGTATGAATTGTCTCATATTTCCAATTAGTGTCATTGATTCATTAGTGCAGGTTGTTTTTAAGATGGAGAAACCTAATCCTAGCGGATGACCGATTGCACAATCAAGCTAACAATGTTAAAAAAAACGCTATAAGGCGGCATCTTAAGTTTATTTTCATGTTTCTTAATTTAATTCATAATTGGATTTTATTTCAATTTTTAGGATTTAATTACCTTCAGGAATAAAAAAGATTTTAAAATGGGGAAAATCGAGAAAGAAAATGAAGAGTTTGAGTTGCTCTTGACAGAGACACCTAAGTGGAATTCTACATGGCCGTGAGGGAAAAATCATGTAACTGTATGTAAATGTGTAGAGATTGAAGGAACTAATTTGTGAGAGTACACGATTATCTAAACACGGACACTCTCATGTACCTAAACTATGTATTGCTCTGCAACTGCATGTCAATGCAATATATTGAGAAGATTTTGAGGGATATAGTTTAGGACACACCCGTGTACACAACCGTGTTTAACCCAAAAATTTAAAAATCTCCTCTTTTCATTAAGTTATCAGACATCCAATATACACCTGCCACATAGACCACGCCTCAACGAGCCACCTCATAATAACTAGTACCTGTAGTTGACCTAACCACCATTCAATCTCGCTAAATTTCCTATCCAAAACAAAGAAAAAAAACAAGGCAATTTCTTTTTCCTCTCTTCTAGTACCATTTTTTTGTTTTTTTACACTTTGTTATTAAACATTACAGACAATGTTTAAATATGTGAGGAGGTAGGGATATTTTTCCTTGTTATGATTTTGTAGTATTTTTAAGTTTTTAGGTTGTTTTGACATTCTCTTTTAAATTCTTGTTGTTACCTAATGCTTTTGGAAATTGATGAAAGGTTTATCCATAATCTTTTCCTTTGGGATTCTAAGTTTATTGCATAAATTAAGGTGATTTTTAGTCTTGTTTATAAGATTATTTAGTACTGGATGAACTGTTTATATAAGTTGTTTTAATGTAATTGGAATTGGGTGGGGTGCTTTTTAATAAGCATATTAGGGTGCTTGCTAGTAAGCATATATTCTTAAAGTGTAGGTTATAATTAACATATGTCAGTGGTTAAAGGCCTATTTATAACCTTGTTTTTTTTAATTTTTCCCTAATTTTTATAGTATCTATGGCCTCATTTTTAGCTATTAAGAATTCTATCAGAGTGGGGGAGATATATGTTTCTGGCTTATTACTTTTGGTATCCTCTTCTATTATAGTAGTTGTCAATACCTCATCAGGGAGGGAATTGGGGGTTAGAACATCCTTTTAAGTTGCTATTTATATGCACTTTTCAGAGGAATGGTCATGGTCATGTTCTATTTATTGAGTATCGAGATCAAGTGAATCCTTGTTTGTAGATTTTGGAGATTATTAAGGTTGAGTAACCTCTTCACTAGGTTTTGTATTTCCCTCTCCCGTAGCTTTTGATATTTTTCTGATTTGAAAATCTTTATAATTGGTCTTCAATTTTTTAATAAGGAATTTGATGTCAATTTATTGTTCAAGAGAATTTACTCCTTAATAAGGTCCCCCTCCTCAACTGGTTTCATAATGCTTAATTTTTTTGGGAGATCTTATCCATCTTTACTTCTATATAGATACGAGTATAGCCACCCTTTTCATGTTATCTATATGCTCATCTAGGAGATTGGTTTTCTTATGGAACTTGTTACGTAACTTAGTTCCTAGTGGAGTAGCATTTTAATGGTATATTATAAAGTTTATCTAAATAAGGATGTGCTTTTACTTGAGGCTTACTAGCTAGATTCATTATTATATGTAATTTTCATTAAAAAATAGTTTATGATGTTATCCCATAGTCTAGCCTCTAAGATTTTCACTATGTTTGTTTTTAAGTTCAATGTAAAGAGATAAATCCTCTTCATTAATTACAACTTTTAGGCTAACCTTTTTCTCTATTAGCATAAAATTATATTAGGAAAATCTAAAAATCTATAATGAACTCTTACAATAAAGACTTTAGGAAATGTATTTCTGAGGTAGGACTCTCCAATATCATATTCACTAGACAAATTTTCATTTAGTCTAATAACTGAATGGGAAACTAGTTTCTTGGGAAAAAAATTAGATAAAGCTATGGTAAATGTAAGATGGCACACTATGTTTTAATAGCTATACTCATTTCGACTGTCCTCTTTATTATAACCATTCCTTTTAATCAATGTATATGAAAATTTCCTCTATAAAAAGAAATGCTCCTTTTAAATTTAGTAACTATCTACTAGGAGTTTCTAGTTTAAAATAATTATCATAAGGGGACTAAGCACTAAAGTGAAAGGGTGTGAAGCTCATAAAAACATAAGAAGACTAAATCATCAAAGACGAACTTAAGATATTGAACAAAATCAAATACAATGATATAAAGCTCTTTAAAAATGTAGTTTTAGCTTATCTCACTGCTATTCAAAAGAAATTACATCATAACGCTAAAGATGAAGCATTTAAATTGCCAAAAAGGATAACTCTTTTAAACAATACTTGATACCTTGACATCTATAGTTCCCTCATAAGACAAAAAAACTAGTGGATAAAAGAAAGGGGTATGAATAAAAAATACTTCCATAATTCCATCATTGTAAGAAGAAATATCAACAAATGATTACCATTAAAGAAATAGATGGAACTATTGCCATGAACTCGTAAAGGATAAAGGAATTAGCCTAAAACTTCTTTAAAGGTAATTTAGGTAATAATGAAAATATTGTTATCTTTATGAATAATTTTCTTCCTTAATCCATTTCTAATGAGCATTCCTGAAAACTTATTGAACAATTTACTAGTTCAAAAATGAATAATGTTTAGCTTATAAAGCGATAGGTCCTAATATATTTATGCAATATTTTTTTGGTAAACACATAATCTGACAGGATCTATAGTCATAAATACAACCATGAGTTCTATAATAAAATTATAATGCTCTAGGATATGAACAAGACCCATATTTTCTAGGTTTCGAAAATTATTAATGCTTCAAACTTAACTGACTTCAAGCCCATCTCATTTTGCAATGTTTTGTATGAAGTAATCTGAAAGCTATTAGTGTATAACCTTAAACCCATCCTAAAAGATCTTCTAAACCTATTCCAAGAAAAAGTATTAGGGATAACATTCTAATTTCTCAATAGCTCATCAAGAACTATCATAAGAAAACAAGAATCAAAAGTTATATATTAAAGATGAATTTCCCTAAGAACTTTGACACAGTTAACTAGAAATTCATCTTTAGAATCCTAGAAGCTTGGGGATTCCCTTCTTAATAGTATTTATGACTTAAACAATATGTTATTACCCCTCTTACGACATCCTCATAAATGGCAAACTAACCAAGACATTTAAGGGAATGGCGGAGTTAAGACAAGGTGATCTCTTATTCCCTTATTTGTTTACAATTTGTATGCTTTTAAAATAATCATTATAAAATTTGATAAAATAACTTGATCAAATTCCAATTCAAGTGTGAAATCAAAGGATCTTTAATCTCTATTTTGATGATGACCTCCTTTTGGTCTGCGCTTCTAATTTAGACTTTATCAAAGCCCTTTTGTTTTCTTGATTGAATTTGAAAGATAACTAGGCCTCTCAATCAATCCAAAAAAGTAATTTTTTTCATATCCATATAATCTTCTTTAATTGGTAGACAAATTCCATTTTTATCTAGTTTTAAACAGGCGTAAATCCTTTTAAATACACAGGCATATCAAACACCAAAATGGGACTATTATTCACAAATTTCCGACCTCTTTTTCATATAATCAATAAAGGAGTAGGCAACTAGCAAAACATATTCTTAAGCTTTGTGTGTAGATTACAACTAATCATATATGTTCTTACTAATATCCGTATCTAATGGACTTCACATTTGTATTTTCCTTATGAAATGGATCAAAACTATATAAAAGCTTATGGAAAACTTTCTTTAGTTTAAAAAAGAAAATAATAACTAGAGATAAAGTTAAATGATTGGATACATGCCTACCTAAAGCTTAAAAAGGATTGGGAATCACATCTATTAGAGATGCTAATAAAGTGTTACTAGACAATTGACTATGGACACTGCTAATAGATAAAGAACTTACATGGATCAAATGGATGAACACCCAATTCTTTAAAGAAGAGAGCATCTAAAAGTTTAAGCCCAAAAATATCACTTTACTTTAAAACAAATTATAGCCTTGAGGGATAAAGTTGGCAATAAAATCAAAAACCAAAGTTGGCAATAACAAGCAAACTTGGTTTTGCTATAAAAATTGGTGTGAGTTTGAACCTCTACACAAACCAAAAAATTACATAAGCTTAAGGGCAAGTATTTCAGATAAGGAAAGAATACATGTCAAGTAGATTCTCTACAATCATTAGTGGAACGCTAACTTATAACCCAAATAATGAAATAAAAGATTATATTTACTAGATTAAGCATATATATAAAGTATTTACCAACAAATCATGCTTGAAAACCTTTAAAGGTTCCCATCAATCAGCTCTATAAGATAGAATTGGTTTGGCACAGGAATATCTTGAAAATTTTATTTATCTTGTATCTAGCGATAATGCAAAGGCTCTAGACCAAAGATAGAATTACCCTAACACCTAACAACAATCCAACTTTCTTACTGTTCCAATAGGATAATGAATCTTTAGAATACCTTTTCTTCAACTGCAGTTTCTCCTTATTGCTTTGGAAGCAAGTATTGTCATTATACAACCAGCAATGTAACAAAAATCAATAGAGTAGCCTAGTGGAATGGTCTTATAAGCTTTAAGGTTTTAAAAAATAAAACAAGTGAGTTTTTAACGTGGAATTCAACTATTTAATTTATGTTATTTGGAAAGAGAGAAACCTCAAGGCTTTTAGAAATATATAGATAAGCTAGTGTACCCTTTTCAATAAGGTAAGCAATTGGATAAGGGAAACACTAATGGGTAGAGATATGATTATTGGAATGAGCAATAACTTGACCTTTATTGGAATCTAGTTTGAACTAAAGCCTTCTTGATGATTATAACAGTTATAAGCATATGAAATATCACTAGGAGATTGTTAGCTTAAAGAAACTACAATAAAATGAGCAAGTCAACTATTCATAATATAGGGAATTCAATACCTAAAGCTTAAAGAATCAAGTGATTGAATTCGAGAAGGAACTAAAATGGACTAGAGTTGATAGGCACATCTATGATTTTCCTTAGCACACAGGTATCTCCTCCTTAACATATCTGTAAGCCCTTGTTCTTTTACTCGTGTTGTATATGAGAGACACATGGTGTTTTCCTCTTTGACACTCTCGTATATCTCTTAATTATGCCTTCTTTATGTTGTTCGTTAGAATTGTTCCATTATGTTTTATAAATAAGATAAGGAGTTTCTTCAGTAAAGCAAGTCACTTTACCTCAAACATTATATCCAGCTCTCATTACCTTTTATTAATTGATTTCAATTTTCTAATGAAGATAGTTTTAAAAAAATTTAAAAAAAGGTTAATGTGTATATTTGTGATTGTAATTGATAGCTGTTAGCTTTAGTTAAGTTTCATTAATAATAGTGTCATTCTAATTGCATCAATCTTCCACTTTCCTTCAAAATTTTTAAGTCTTTCATGAAGCATACTTCAAGTAAAAAAGAACTCTTCTTATGGATCACTCTTTCCAATTACATATTTGATAAGAAGAATTTGTTCCAGTTTTTATATATAATTTCAGAAGAATTTATGATTTATCCATATAAAGAAGACGAACCTTTTTCTTTTCATATATGCAATTTCAAAAGTGAATAAGATTTATTTATAAGCAGAAGGTGAAAATGTTGTTCAATTATGTAAAGTTTTGCATGATCTATGAAAAAATTGAGTTAAATTCTATATTATTTCTTTTCCCCTTTATGTGTACAAATGTTTTTATACTCGTCCTCTATTCTTTGATTTAAACTTAAATTATTTGTAAGAAAGTTCTCTATAATATCTTATTATAATATTCTATTGTATAGAATTGACAATAGTATGAGCATGATTTTGTAATTTAATTGAGGTTCTATAAGTAGTAAACTCTAAGTTTACATAATTAGTTTGAATTATAATTTAATTACTGAAAAATATAAAATGACTAACTAATTATCACATCATGGGAGGCTCTTTAACTAAATTCAAGTAACAGATTTTTAATAAGAAATAGCAATTCTACAAAGAATCCTTGTTGCATTCAATTGACGTATGGTTTAAGTTTAAATTCGGTTGATTCTTAATAAGCTCTGTGGTACTGTCAAAATTCAAAAATCACTGATAACTTGTGAGATTCGTTAGGAAGATGGCTTTGGGCCGTTGGTCTTAAACTTAAGGTTAATTACTACGTACTAGTATTATTGAGAGTAACGGGTTGTACATTTTAGCACATTTCGTTATTTTTGCTTTAAAATTAAAATTCCAATTTAGTTGAAAATTGAAATAAATAAGTCGCTCGTTTATTTATCATCCTAACCGTACGGATTCTCGATCATGCTTCACCGACCTCTTAATTTTATGAAATAATAACACTACGCTGATGCAGGATAGATTGGTCTGTTCTAGGTAGAGTCTGCACCACTCAACATTTACTTTAGCTTTAATTTTATAGAATTTTGGATTGTACAGGTAAAGCCACAAAATTGGACTCTATCTCTACCTCTGATTTGTACGATTAATATGCAATAAACATACCAGGTCTGTTTAGTAGTATTACTATGGTTTCATAATTTAGAAAGGAATTTATTGCCTTAATAACTCTGTGTTATTCAAAAATTGCTAAAAAACTCTTGATATATAAAAATTAGCAAAAAAAATCCTGAATTTAAATTTTATTAACTCACAGCTCCTTAACAACACACGGTTAAGAGTTTTTTTTGCAGCAAAATTGAAAACATAAAGTTAATAGAGTAATATTTTATATCTCATGATTTAATTAGCTACTTTTGTATAACACAGGGTCACTGCAGTAATTTTGTCGTTTAGAAGGTGCTCCTTCAATTTCTGCCAGTGAAGTCTAATCCTAAGCTGAACCTTTCATAGTACGTAGTAAAGCTAAAAAAATAAAACTACGTCCTTGCGTCACTGTACCTGAAAGTAAATTTTATTTGTTATTTTTTGCTAAGCTGAAATAGAAAATAGATACGGGCGGCGGTTTGGTGATAAGTAAGGGCTTCTAGTTATACCAGAACGGATCATGTGTCTAATCTAAACTAAAGTATTTTCATAAACCAAGTTAAAACATATAATAACTTCAATTAAACAACATCATACTAATTCCTTTAAATATTTCAAATAAAATTTTGATCACACGTTTTCACTTTGTGTTAAATAAATATTTAACTTCACATGTTTATAATATTTTTGAAACACAACTCAACATATTTTTAAAAATACTAACGACACCGTCTGACACATGTTTGCAGTTAGTACTTACCATACTGAAAGTAACATCAATGGTAAAAAAATGTCACTTTTATCATCTTTTGCCCGTCCAATGATGCCAGAATCTAACAGCTAATTCCGGAAAGGGCAATCGCGCATATTCGCAATACAAATTCGCAAGTGGTCTGTTTTGGTAATTTCAAGTCAGTTCTTGTACGCTTGATGCGTCATTAATTTTGGGCGGGCCCCGAGGTTTGGTTGATACGATAAGCAGGTAATTGATTGCTGTCGTGTTCAATGTATTAATCCGACGTTTCACAAAACTTTTCATATTTTATACTACTTTTGACTTTAGGACATTGCTGCACCGTTTAGTTCTGATTTCCACCTTAATTTTAGCCAAGTTGTGCTTAGAGGAGTCCACATCTAATAATTGACTTTGTACTATAAACTACATGGGGAACGTGCTTATATCAAACCTAGTCATACCATGTGATAACCAATTTGGTATAGGCCTATTGAAAAACTGATCGCGACCAGATCATGGAGAAACATAATAATTGTTACAATTTTCCTATAGCATGATCTTAATATAACAATAAAAAAAAACTTAAAGACAAATTTAATTTAAACTCTCTGTTAAATTATTTTTTAAATCAACTATACATTATTGAGTTACCTAACTTTAATGATATATAAAACAAAACAAAAAACTCTAATTGGGGAATCATATATCCTACTAGTATATTGCAAATTATGAGCCTCGCTCTATAACTATTGGTTACATACCATATGTATTAACTTGGAGTTCTCATTTTATTTGAATGTGAATTTGTGGTTATTAACTTCTCTAAGTTCTAACTCGCTCCAATTATTTGTCTTGAGTATAAGTTTATATAATACAACTTGAGACAAACATCTTTTATTTTAGATGATAAAATTAATATTTCATACTTTCTTTTGAATACCTATAAATTTTCATTTATCTTATTTATCTTAAAGTTTGTTAAATATAGCACCCTCAAGGTATAACAATTTTAGTCTATTATCAGTATGTATCATACAACATCCACTACAAAAAAAAACTCACTTTCTCCAACGGAATATTCCATCGGAGAAATCGTTATTTCCGTCAGAAATTATATTTGCCGACAGAACGCGGCGAAAGAAGAAACCTTCGTAAACATGGCCGTCATTATAACTTACCGACAGAAATATTCCGTCGTATTTTGTCAACGGGTAACCAACGGAATATTATCCGTTGTTGTTATTTTGCGACGGACATTGATTTAAAATGGCGTCGGTGAAATTAACTAATCACTGACGGAATATATCCGTCGGAATCATTTAGGGACGGAACCACCGTTGCAACATTTCGAAAGTAAGTGGAGGCGTTAACAACGGAATTGTGGACGTCGCCAAATTTAGTTCAGGTTATATGCCGACGATATTCACAATTTCGTCGGTAAATATTCACCGACGGAATTGTGTATTCCGTCGGTGAAATTAAAATGGTGTAAATCATTAGGTACATATATAATTGGACATCCACACATCAACCAGTATATCAAAGCTTTGAATAATGCCAATTGTTATACAATTGGATGTACATAATTGGACATCCACACATCAACCAGTATATCAAAGGTTTAAACAATGTCAATTGTTTTACAATTGGATAAAAACACATCACAGTGAACATAAATTGTTATGTTTGTATCTTAAAATAATGAGTTCAAATATCTAAGGTTGTGCTGATCGTTGGTGGTCCTGTGTAGAACTTCCCTTCGACTGCTCGAACGGTGACTGCAACTGAGCCATTTGCATAATCTCTTCTCTCATCTTCACCATCTGCTCTCTCATCTGTAGCTCCATCTGCTCCCTGATTCGTTGCTCCTGCTCCCTCATCCGTTGTTCCTCCCGCTCTGTCTGCTCCCTCATTCGTTGTTCCTCCTGCTCTGTCTGCCCATCTTTCAAATGAGCAATCTTGTCCATTAATGTTTGTACTATAGGCCGGAGCTCGATGACTTCATTGTTGTTCGATGGCCTAGTGGACGTTGCTGTACTGGATATGGAAAATTGGGAATAACATGTGTTCCCATACGAACCTAGACCAAATATCCTGCCACGGCGATCCCTACTACCCACGGCCTCAAAATACATCTGAGACATGTCAATAGGTTGTTCCTCCTATGACTGTAGCTCAAGGGTTTGTTGTAATTGGTCCTATAAGGTATGTGAAGTTAACATTAAGATGAAAGACGGGAGCAGTATTTAGAAATAAATAAAATGCAATAACTGGACATACATTCAGCTCTCGACAGCGGTTGTTG
>JANZLD010000006.1:25388450-25398870 GCA_026413575.1 Erythroxylum carthagenense | reverse complement strand
CCAAGATGTTATCAGTTATTACAAATGATATTTCAAAGGGGCCAAAATCGAAAATCTAGACGTTCTCCATTAAGTTTTCAGCAGCATCCCATGGTATCGAAGCAGGCTTGGATTATAAAGGGTCAAGTACAAACACAAAAATGTAGTGAAGGGAAAACCAGAAAATGCCCAGATTTGCAATTAGTTACTGCTAAGGAAGTAACTGCAGAAACTAAAGAACTTTCAGTTACTTCGGATGATGATCAACATAATGTGACGAGGAGTAAGCCCAGGTTTGAGATTCTTCGAAGGGCACAGGGACAGGGTGTTTACATTTTTGAAGTATTTTTTTGTGTTGTTAAAAAAAACAAAAAAAAGGGAAAAGAAAAGAAAAGTTTTTTTTTGTTCAATAGTTTTATGTTGCTATTGTCGTCTCATCTTTTTAGTAGTTTGCTTTGTGACTTCTTTTTAGCTCTACCGAAGACTCTTCAGCTCTCTCATCGGTTTGGAACTCTCTTTGGTATCTCTATCTCATTCGGGCATATCTCTCCGTGCATTGAATGGTGGTAAATTGTTATATTGGCGTGCTTATGAATTTTCTGCTGCATCTATTGGTGATTATTATGATTGTGATTTTGTTTCAAGAAGTAGACATCAGATTGTTTATGATGAATGTTTCATTCAGGGGGAGATTTCAGATATATGTTTGACTATTCGTCTTATTTTTTGGCATCTTTGTGTCCCAAGGGGGAGAAATTTGGACGATTGGTGTTCTTTGAAACTTGATGATTGATGAAGGGGGAGCAATGTGAATCTTATCTTTATATGTCCAAATATGATTATTTATGTTGAGTACTAGAGTTGTGACAAAAATGCCAAAAAGGGGGAGATTGTTAGAATATACTTTATATATTCTTTATTTGGTTTTGACATTTTTAATTGGACATGGGAATTTCCATAATTATTGAAGATTTGCCTTAATTGGAGATTGCGTATAGGAGATTATATTTTGTTTTGAAATTGGATGTTGCTTGGGATTTTAAATTGGAGTTATATTCCATATATCTTTTTTAAAAGGATAAGGATCCGATGGTTTTTCAGTTTTGGGAAAAGTGTCTTTAAAGGAAAATTAAGTGAGGTTGCGTGAATAAGGCTATTTGGTTTTTCAGCTAATGTGTAATGTGTGTATAGGGTGATTAGAAAGTGATATGCTTTAGTCTTTGGTGGGAACGACGCTGGGTGAATGCTTTTAATTGGCTGTTGCTCTGTTTTGGTTTTTCTCCTCTGTTTGAGTTAATTTCGTGGGGCTTTTGGAGCAGCATCGTCACACTTTTATTATCTCCAACAAGCAGTCCAAAGGTTATGCGCAGTTGTTGATTTTGCTGGGTTCTAAATTGATGTCTGCAGCACTATGAAATCTTCGTCACAGATGAGTACACATATAATTGGTATTGCGACTTGGTTGTTTTGGTGAAAAATTTCAGATCTGAAATTGTTGTGTTCCTATTTTAATCGTCTTTGTTTTTGAGTAGAAATAGTTAGGAAAATCCTCTGACGAGGTTAACACGAGTCGGTCGTGTTATTGGGCATGAAGATCTTTCACGGGTAGTTAAGTTGTGGGTCAGTTACATAGATTGAGTCATACGGGGTAGATCAATCTTTTGTAATTTTTGTGAACTACAGTGGAAGAAATTAATCTGGGTGAGGGCCCCGCAGATGTAGGCAAAGTGTGCCGAACTGCGTTACCAAACGTCGATGTTTTTGGTGTTCGCTTTTACGATTGTTGATTTACTCGTGCGGAAAAATTAATTTTGGAAAGTCTGCGAATTTATTGACGAATTAATTTTCTCAAAAACCATAAAACTATGGGGCATATAATGTATGTTTTGCAAAATCCAATTTTCGGAAAATTGAAACTTGCTTTTTAGAAAATGGCAAATAAAGTATAGGAAAACAAATAAAAGTCATACAACTTATGCATAAATAATTTTAAGCTAAGTTGTCAAATCAATAATAACCAACCAATTGCTACAAAATTAACATTAGAAGGAGACTTTGATACATAGCAGAAAATAATTTTTTAATGATTTCTTTGTGGATCTCTTTAATTGAATATCTTAAATTACATGAATTGGAAATAAAAGAATTGACGTACCTAGTTTGGATTCTTGCAAAATTTTTATTCTGCAACTATCAGTCACAAGATATTCAGGTATTCGGCTTCTGATGATATTTACGAAAAAGAGAAAAAGAATTCATATACCTTTGAAAGGAAAACAAAGAAGTGTTAACTTTTTATTATCTTTTTCCTTTTTATAGAAAAGGACACGAGGATCTCTTTATAATTAAAATTGTGCTTCTAATTAAAATTAAAGTCTAATTTGATTATATTTATAAAATCAAATATTTCATATTTGATCTATGGACTATCTCAAACTTTAAAACTAAATACAACTTAATTTAAATTAAATTTTCTTTTAAAATGATATTTATTTGTGACCCATTAATTTTCTAATATGTTGGTAATGATTAAAAATTATAATTATAATTCATAATTAGAGTTAGATAATTCTTTAATTTACATGTATTATTCTAATTAAATAATTTATAATCATATATTAAGGTCGGTGTCTAGTAACATATCATGATTACTTAAGTATTAGGAATATCAAATTAATTTTACTTAACATGTATTTGCATGGTAACAACATATAATTTAATACTTTCGTCAGCCAATGCTTTAATTAGACATAGAATATAAAATTAGTGTCTATTCTATTTAAGTCAATCCATATTCATTCTTGCCAAATGATAATTAATTTACATCATTTTCAAATCTTAAACATTAAAGATTTCCTTATATCATTACTAACAAATGGTAGCAAAAAATTCTTCCTAATTACTTTAAAATAACAAGTCAATTAATGTACTTAGTTATTTTTATATGGTTCATACTACATTTAAGTACTACTAACTAAGCTATTTTAAATATAATATGATATAAACAGCATCAAAACTTGGTATTTTTCACATGAGATATGTTGAAAATCTTAAGTCTAAGTATTGATTAGAGAACCATTAGAATAAGGAATTCGCATAAACAAAAGTAAATGTTACGATTAGAATCATCATAATTGGGTCAATTAAGTAAACTTGTTTTTTAAGAAATATCCACAAAATTTTTTTTAACTATCTTTATATTTTAGTCTATAAAATCAACTATTTCTTTTATATAAAAGAACTACAATATATGATAGTATTTTTCATTCTATTAATGTCCAGTCTTATTAAAGTAATGACTAAGAACCATTAAAAAATAACACGTAAATGTAATATTGTTTTCATAGTATGTTCTTATTATAATTTTATTTGCAAAATATATTTATATTATAAACTTTATCTTATATATTATTTAATTAAATAAATAAGTATAAAATACAAAATGTATGTTAAAACCACCAATTTTTGATTGGACCTAATGTCTACGTGATTATTAAGCCCCTGAATGAAACCCGACTTGGCTGACGTCGTGTGAACATGTACGTGTAATACCTGCTAAGTTTCATGACTAACTAGCCAGGCACACTTAAATATGAGTAAGCATAGGCTTTGACATTAACAGCTCCTGCTTCCGAAGAGTACAAAACAATAGTAAACCAACTCCACTGACCACCCTGATAAATTAAATAAGCATATAATCAATAACTTCCTTACTGCGCGTGCAAGTTGATTAACGGGGGACTCAATGGCATCTCCTTGTAACTAATATATTACTTGCAATTAATACTAAAGGCTGCAAATTAAAGTGAAGATTATAAATTGTCGGGTTTGATGCCGGGAGAGACTTAAAGAGAGATGGCAAGTGTACAACAGGAACGTCAAGGTGATGAGATAGTTTCAGGTTCCTTCAGGGTTGGTCGTAGCAATCGGATAGTTTCTATTGGAGATGACGAGCATCCGCCTTCCATTGATGTCGGTGGTCATCATCATCAGGACGGAGCTGATGAAAAGCCGGTATAATTGCTTATAGTTGTAAACTCTTTAGCTTGTGCGCTCTATGACTTTTTGTCATACTAATTTGGAGTTCTTTTGGTGATGTTCAGAAACCTGGATGGAAAAAATTTCTATCGTATGTAGGCCCTGGTTTCCTTGTCTCACTGGGTTATCTTGATCCAGGCAACTGTAAGATAAATTAATTAAAGCATCTCTCTCTATCTTTTTCTCTCTTAATGCTGCTTCATCTTTTTTTTTTTTTTTATCACTTACAAAATTTTTGATGGTGGATGAACTCAGTGGAAACTGATTTACAAGCAGGAGCAAACCACAAATATCAGGTTTTTTTCTTGGCTTCATCCTCCTATTAAAATGGGTTTCAAGAATAAGTGTAACAGACTAACAGTGTAACATGTACGTATAACCATGATCGGTTACCTCAGCTGCTGTGGTTGATTCTCGTTGGATTGATCTTTGCTCTCCTGATCCAGTCTCTTGCTGCAAACCTTGGTGTGAGCACTGGTAAGAGGCCAAGATAGAAAAAGAAGAACATGTGCACACACTGAAAAAAAACCCTGATATAGTAGATAGGATAAAGCTTTTCGAAATTTCTTCTTCCACACGTGTTTATCTTTTAGTCTACACTTAAAATGATTGTTACAGTGAATTTGGATCAACCGTTGTCCTCTTTGACTTAAAGAGTCTTGGTATGTAAGAAACTTACGTACAGGCTGAATTCATCACTAATAGCTGTAGCGGTTAAACAAAACTGCCATCTGCGCAGTTTAGAAACTTGATTTCAAGATCTTTTAGGTAAGCAAAAAAAAAAAAAGAAGGTTATTTGGGAATTGATCTCCTTTAAAAAAAATGGACAGATTATTAAAGGTTCAAGAAGTCAATGGTTGTATACCTCGTACGTCCACACATGACTTCACATGCGAAATGGTTTTATTTATAGTTTTTGGTATGGAATGTGTGATCAGGTAAGCACTTAGCGGAGTTGTGTAAGGCAGAGTACCCAAAATATGTGAGAATTTGCCTGTGGCTGCTAGGGGAGATCACCGTCATTGCTGCTGATATCCCAGAAGGTACAATTAATTTCTTGTCTCACCAATTTTTATTGTGTTTTCATTATGTGAAGTTATATGATAATTACCTACACATCATTAATGTTCATTATGTGATAATTACCTATATATCATTAATGTTCATTATGTGCAGTTATATGATAATTACCTATATATCATTAATGTTCCTTATGTGCAGCTATATGATATTTACCCACCATATGTGAAGTTTTATGATAATTAACTATCATCATTAAATTTCTTATTTCGAGATTGAAATCTAGTTAAGCCAATGCATTATGTTGCTATATAAGCCATACACCCCCAAAAAATAATCTTATTATGACCATAAGTTTTCTCTATGTTTTGTTGCTCAATACTACTAAAATAATGTTTCATAAAATGACTTTTGTGCGAAAAACAAATATGAAAGCAAAGGTGCTTGAGGAAAATAATTATATTTCGAATATCTAGGATATTTATATATTTAGTGTATTTATAAGGCTAATATGTTTTAAAATTAAAGCTTATCTTGTAAATATACATGATAAAGGTTTTTTTAAGTAACCAAAAGTGATTAAATGAATAGCTTAGATCGATTATCAATTGATTTATTGGTGCTACCAAAATCAAAATCAAAATCAAAATCAATCTAAAATAAAAAGCGTTAATTTCAATCATTTCATATTTGAACTCAGACATCAAAGCATAATAACAATAATAATATATGGATTTCATCTACATACTATTATATAATGAGTGCTTATTTCCTTTCTCTGGTAGTAATTGGCACAGCAGCAGCGTTAAATATATTGTTTCACATTCCTTTATGGATTGGAGTTCTTTTAACTGGCTCGAGCACCCTTCTACTTCTTGGTCTTCAGCGATTTGGGGTAAGTCTAATTTAATCCTTTTATTTAGTGACAGAGATATAGACACACGAGAATAAGAGAAAATCTGTGCGAAAACAACGCAAGATACGTGAAGATAAGGCCATGAATTTATGTCCATATATGCAAAAATGTAAAAGAAATAGACTTCCCCTATAGTTAATTATTCTTGATCTTTAAAATTTTTGTGAAAACTCTTTCTAAGTTTAATTTTCTAAAACATCTTTTTTCTTAGATTTCAATTAAAATATAATTATAAAACACATGCTATATAAATATCAAACATAAACTAATCGAATATCACTAATATAATAATCTAATTCAGCCCTTAAATTCGATCTAAATTAATTAAATTTAATTATTTAAAATGATTATACTAAATGATTAATTTGAATCAAATTTAAGTAGTTTGATTCAAATTTAAAAGTTGAGTTGAATTGTCACATAAATATTATTTATTAGTCCATACCATCTGTTCAAACTGTGTGTATTTTAAAAATCATGATATAATTTTTTTAAAAATATACCTGATAGAGATTTATGTATTTTATACATGCAAAATCCATATGTAGAGATTTTTTTTAGGTTGCCAAAATAATGGAAATCATAATTATAATTTGTAGGGATGAGGCATAATAAAGCAATTATTTCTTAAAAAATTAAAAGTAGAAGATGAATTAGATCAAGAACGAGGTATTTTATATTTAATGTACATAATTGTGGTACTATTATTTGACTGGGCAGGCAAGGAAGCTAGAACTGTTGATATCATTGGTTGTATTTACTATGGCAGCATGCTTCTTCGGTGAAATGAGTTTCGTAAAGCCTCCTGCTTCTCAAGTTCTCAAAGGCATATTTGTCCCCAAACTCTCCGGCCAATCCGCTATTGCTGATTCCATTGCTCTACTCGGTGCCCTGGTCCCTCCGTAAGTTTTCTCAAAGTTCTCCAATTCAATTTGTATTCTCTTTTCGTATGCTTAAGGGGGACGTTAGACTGTTGAAAACTCAGAATTAAGAATCAAACACAGCTCCAAGTTGTTCTTTAAGGAGGAGGTGTTTGCTTGCTTTATTAATATATGCTACTCTGAATTTTTAATAAGTGTAATGATGGAGTTCTGGGATTTTTTTTCCTGAACAAAATGGAATTGGTTTATGTAGCCATTTTACTAAATTAGTTAAGATTTAGGGACAATGAGATAGTGTATTGGGGGTGACATTGCAACCTGTGCCCAAATAATGGTTGCAATAACCTGTAATTCTAGGGTCATAGTCAACTGGAGTGCAATTTAGAACCTTGTTTGTTGATTATTCGGACTAGATTGCGTTTCTAAGTTCTGAAACAATAGCTACAATTTGATGCCTTGACAGGCATAACCTTTTTCTCCATTCGGCTTTAGTTCTCACAAGGAAAGTGCCCAACACAGCCCAAGGAATCAACGTAAGTTATTAGCATATTTATTTCTGTTATCAAAAGGAACAGTAAAGTCCTTTTTCTAACCAACAATTAAAAGAACTGGTCAGGATATTAATTATGTACTAGCATTTCTTATATTTGGCTTTTACTGTAGGATGCTTGTAGATATTTCCTCATGGAAACCGGGTTCGCGTTATTTGTGGCATTCCTGATCAATGTATCAATTGTAGCAGTTTCAGGAACTGTTTGCTTCGCCAATAACCTTTCCTCTGACAATGCTAATCGATGCAATAATCTTACACTTGACTCTGCTTCTTTCCTACTCAAGGTTCAGACATACTTGAATAAATTAATGTAGTTCATTTCTAAAGTACCTAGAAACATTTGTACCTATATATTGTTTCCGCAGAACGTGCTGGGAAAATCAAGTTCGATCCTTTATGCCATTGCACTACTAGGCGCAGGCCAAAGCTCCACAATCACAAGCACTTTTGCTGGACAGTTCATCATGCAGGTTATTGCAATATTAGCACTCTTTTTATCGAAAAAATTTTAAGCTAATGTAGGGATTTGATTTTTGACTAGTTAATTACATGAAAAATTTCAGGGTTTCCTGGATCTTACGATGAAAAAATGGATTAGGAATCTAGTGACCAGGAGTATTGCCATTGCACCAAGTCTTGTGGTCTCAATTATAGGTGGATCTGCTGGCGCAGGACGGCTGATCATCATTGCATCGGTTGGAGAAATATAAAAGTTCCTCATATAATTAAATCTAATTAGTCTATTGCTGTCATAGTTCCTTTATTTGCTAAATGTTTGCTAATGGGTCTTTCAGATGATACTCTCGTTTGAGATTCCATTTGTATTCATCCCGCTGCTAAGATTTAGTGGTAGCACAGCCAAGATGGGTCCGCACAGGAACTCAATTTATGTAAGTTCAGTTTATGATTCTGCTCTTCTTGCTTCAAATCATTGCCCTTTTTATATGCTATTCTCCGTCTCAACTTATATTTGAGTTACTATGACGAGTAACTAACTTCAATTACCATAATGATAATGCCATGCTCCCAACCCGTACTGTTTTCCCTTTAATCTTAATGTTTCTTGGGTTAAACGACGTCAAATGCACCGGAAATTAAACAATAGCTATGATAGCCTCCAAAAATAAAATAAGTCTATTCCAAATTTAGGAAAATAATTATAAATTGATTATTCAGTTTTAAAATAATTGAATAGGACCCTTAGTAAATTGAATTTTGTAACTTGGTTTGGGAGTGGGACCCGCAGCTTAGTGGTGTGAGGCGTGGGTCACGTACCCAACAAAACCCTGAGGTCACAGGTTCGACTCCCGTTGCTCCTACGGGATGTGGGTGTGACCAAAGGGGACAAAACCAACAAAAGTGTGGATCCCACTCCCAAACCACAACTAATTTTAGGAGATAATAAAAATGTTCCGCATAGCATTTTTCATGCGGAATGGGGTATATTTATGCAAATTGCAGAAAAATGTAAAAGGCCTTATCTGATGATTTCTCAGGTAACCAATGATTGCTCAATCACGGAACAGAAAAAAAAAAGTTATTCGTTATGATTTTAAGTCTAAAATATATCCTTTCTTGTGCAGATAATTGTGGTCTCCTGGATCCTGGGCTTGTTGATTATTGGAATCAATGTTTATTACCTAGTCACGGGCTTTATCCATTGGTTACTTCATAACAATCTACCTAAAGTCGGGAAGATTAGCATAGGGCTCATAGTTTTTCCCCTGATGGTAGTCTACATTCTTGCGGTCCTTTACTTAACTTTTAAAAAGGACACTGCAGTGACATATATTGAACCAGCAAAGAGTAACACAGAAGCTGAATCTAAGATAGAAAGTGGGGAACTTAAATCTGATCCTGACTCTCCGGAGACTGGCGAGATTCAGTACAGACAGGATCTAACTGATGTTTACCATTCTGAATAGCGAGGTTTCTGATCGAATAATCGTGTTGTTTCACTTGCATGTCGACTAATCTTAAACCTAATATGGCGTAACTTTAAACAGTCAACTACATTTGTAGTGTATGGTTATATTTACCAGCCTTAGATTTTGTAAAATGCAGAGTCACCTGTCATCTTACGCAAGGTGCTGGACATAAGGGAGAATAAAGCATCTTGAATAAAAACTTGGCATTGTGGTGCATAAGTGTGCTATACACAGCTTCGTCCCTGGTTTTTAAAGAATATTGAGTAAAGCTTCACAGTGAACATTATTGCGTGGAAAACAGTATGAAGAAATGACGTAGCACGGAAGCAATAATCTAAGATTCGAGGAAAATCATAAAAAAATATCAAATTTATTGATGAAAATAATGAAGATATTAATGAAAAGTTAACAAATTTTATCATTCTACAAGTATTTATAATAAAAAATAACACCCTAACATAAAGTTTACTTGAAATAGAATCTAAGATATGAAATTTATTTTAAATAAAGTCTAAAATAAAAAGTTTAACATAAATTAAAATATGACAGCCACTACAACAATTTGCGACGTTTAAAAAATATCACAAAATCTCAAAAAACGTTCCAGAAAATAATTTGTGATGTTTTAGAAAACGTCACAAATAACGTCACCAAATATGGTGTAGGCAAAAGGTTTCTGCGACGTTTCATATAAAACGTCACAGAAAACACGGACATTCCGCAATGTTTTAATTAACGTAACTAAAAGATTGGTCTTTCCACGACTTTTTTGTAGAAACGTCACAGAAAGTCATATTCCGCAACGTTTTTAAGACGTCACGGAATGTTGCTTTCTGTGACGTTTATACATAAAAGTCGTAGATAGTTGTATTATTTTTTCTATTTTTTAAAAATCATTTTAATTTTTTAATTTTAACAATTATTTTTCAAAATACAAATTTTTTAAATCTTATTTTTTAATAACTATCCAATATTATTTATGAATTTTATTTATTTAATAATACTTCAATTTTTTAGTATCACTACAATAAATTGTATTTTTAGTGAAAATAAAAGTTGTCACTAAAAGTAGTAATATTTGTCACTATTATTAATAGTGTCCAAT
>JANZLD010000006.1:25174576-25186042 GCA_026413575.1 Erythroxylum carthagenense | reverse complement strand
GTTGTATATGGCTTGGAAATGCCATTAACATGTTGTAAGCATGTATTTCATGATGTAAATGAATTATGGAATTGTGTGTGGTTATGAAATGTGAATTTGTTTATGGATGAGTTAAGATGAATGTGATTGATTGTGTTGGGATTCCGGACAGGAGATCCGATGAGTTATGATGATTGATTTGAAATATTGAAGTGCTCTTTGTTTATGAATTGATGGTTATGATTCGCATATGAAGCATAAAATGAATTGAGGTTATGGAATTGATAAATTCCAATTAGATATTGGTATTGTTTTGAATAATGAAAAGAAAAAAAATTATACCGAATTGGATTGGTTTAGACCGATTGTCTTAGAGTTTTCCAACGCTGAACATTTGTCTTATTTAAAAGTTTGCGTTCCCGGATGTCAGAATTTGCCCTTAAGTTTGATTGAATCCTTTTGTTTCCTTCGCTTTCAATCCGATTTGATTTCATGGATTCCATTTTGATTTATTTCCGCCCTTTGTTTAAGTTTAAGTTCGCTCACGTTTAGTACATGTTTTCGATTTATGATTCCGAGGTTGGGCTCCGTTTGCAAAAATGGAATCCAACATTTGTGGTTTCCTCCAAGGTTGGGTTCCGAAAACGGGACCCAACAGAAACTCTAAACAATAATTCATGGATTGTCTTAATAATATGCAGTGATTATTGAAGAATTTATTTGTAAAAATCATCAAGACCTAAGCACTTCATAGAGTGGAAGCCAAATAGAATTTTGATTTCTGAACTCTAATTGGATCCACAGCTTATGTTAATCAAGATCATGATCAAGAATGTCTTCATTCTTAGAAATTCTAAGCACTGTGTTTTTGAAATTAAGCATGCATTAGTTCCACTTAAAAAGTAGTGCTTCTTATCCATCAACGAACTAGCATAGAAAGGTTTAAAGTTTCATGATCAAAATGATAGCTATGAACCCACCTCTCCTTTCATTCCCTAGCTTGCTAGTGATTTTTATTAATATCAGCTTACCTATTAGGTAAGTTTGCAGATATCAAAAGCCATTACAGCTTTTGATAAGGTTTCACCACTAAAGGGTTGCTGTCGCCATACATCATCAGCCAACCCAAATTGCCCACACTAATTACAAGTCAACCCAAATTGCCCACACCAATTACACAGTGATCAACCCGTTCAACTAAACCTCAAAGCCAGAATTTTTATGCGGAGAACTCGTAAAAAAGAAAACAAAGATTGCAGTGTAGGAAACCAAGTAAAAAATCAGACAACAATTGGAACTCAAAAGCAAGGAAGGAAACAAACAAACAAACGATTTTTCCTAGAAATAATTAGAAAACATGTTCGAAACAAAAAGGAGCAAGTGATGGGCACAACAAAATCATCAATCTGAAACTGAAAAGAGTTGGAAGACAAAAAAATATGTTGTTGAAGCTGAAACAAAGAATAATACCTCTAATAGATAGGGTAAAATTGAGAGATAGGAAAAGGAAGTAGAGGTGTTGTTGCGTGGACGAAAGGGAGGTTGCTGTTGTGTCGTCTGCTGGTGCGTGGGTCTACTGTTGGAAGAAGATGATGAGTTTTTATTATTAGTTGTTAGCGGTTATTTTCAGTTAGTCAGTTAGTTAGTTATCAAGATTAGCTGATAGTACTCAATCATGTATAAATAGATGGAACGATGTACAGTGCAAGATAGATGAATATACACAGAAAGTTTTCACAATTCTTTTCTACTGTAGTTTGTTCATGGTATCAGAGCGGTGAAAGATCTTGTATACGATTGATCAAGATTGGACGAAAGAAATGGGAATGCGTTTTCCAGGTACCGATGAGCCACAGGATGATTGTTTACAGCTGTATAGCTCTGATCATCCTGGTATGGTGCTTGTTACTGCACCATTAACTGACGTAAACTTCTATTCTTGGAGGATTTCTATTCGGAATTCTCTAGAGGCTAGGGATAAGCATGGGTTTGTGGATGGAACTATCTCGCCACCTTCTTGTGACGTGCGATACAGACGTTGGAAGAAAGTAGATTGTATGGTCAAGCAATGGATTCTGAATTCCATTTCCAAGGATATATCTGAATCTTATATTACTTGTAGTTCTTCTAAAGCACTATGGGATAAGCTCGAAGAAGTCTATGGAGAAAGCAATCTACAACAGCTTTTCCAAGTGCAAAGGGAGATTAATTCAATCGAACAAGGTAACTCCTCTATTATCGCTTATTACAACAAGATTAATAAATACTGGGACGAGCTAAGGCAGCTTATGCCTATATCGGCGTGTAGCTGTCACGGTTGTCGTTGTGGAGTTCACAAGAAGTTAATGGAGATGGATGGTGCGAACAAATTGATTCAATTTTTGATGGGACTGAATTCCTCCTATGACCATATTCGAAGTCAAATCTTGGCACAAGATCCGCCTCCTTCCGCCAATAAAGCCTATTCACCTGTACTACGGATTGAGAAGCAGAGGCAGGTAAATATGTTAACTGAAGATGCAAGCGCTATTGCTATGTTAGTAAAAGATGATCATGGTAGCAAGAAGGGAACACCGTCTACAGAAATTATGGTCAAAACTGGTAATCGTAAGAGAGACAATAAAAGAAAGGAGGATAAGCATTGTGATTTTTGTAACTTAGATGGTCATGAGAGAGACACGTGCTTCAAATTACACGGATATCCTGACTGGTATACTGAATTGCAGAGTAAGCGAGATAGTATGAAGAAAGGGCAATCCAAAGGAAAATTTGTGCATATGGTGGATGTTGTTGCACAAGGTGTGGAGGTTGGATCTGATTTTTCTAGTAATTCTTCATCATTTTCAGCATTAGCTCAATAAGAGCTCACAAAGTTGTTGAAAGGGAAGCATTTTGGTGATTCTCATTTTCTACATCTAGTGCAAAACGAGTTTGCAGGTATGTCCATTCTGAATCCTGCTATTAAGTCTATTAAGAAATCTGAAACTTGGATTGTGGACTCTGGTGCTACTTCACATATATGCTCCAGTAAGGAAATGTTTCGTTCGTTGGTTCCTGTTGAGAAAATTACGAAGTTATTCTTACCTAATGGTGAAGTCAGTGAAGTAATGTATAATGGAGACATACTTTTGAGTGATCAGGTGATCTTGACGTCGGTTCTATATGTTCCCACTTTCAGCCATAATCTCATTTCGGTCAGCAAATTAGCCAAGAACTCCTCTTTCAATGTTTTGTTTTACACTAAACATTGTTTATTACAGGACCAGAAGACTAAGAAGACAGTGGCGACGGGTAGAGTTTTTAGAAATCTGTATTTTCTTGACAACAATTCTTTCCTGAGTGACATATCAGTTTGTACCAATTCGTGTGATCTGCATCCTTCTCTTGGTGTTGTAGATGAGAAAGTTTGTAATGTTCATAACCGACTTGATGACAATGTTTTGTGGCATTCCAGATTGGGACACCCATCTGATGTTGTAATGAAGCATATACCTGTATGTAGTGGTTCTGTTAATGATAAGAATTTTGTTTGTGAAGTTTGCCCTCTCTCTAAGCAAGTTCGAAGTTTTTTTCCTGTTAGTCATACCAGGGCAGATGCTAACTTTGAATTGATGCATGTTGATATTTGGAGCCCTTATAAGGAAATGTCTCTCTGTGGGACACATTATTTTTTAACGATTGTTGCGTCATCTGCTGTAGTGATAGAGTTATTGTGTTAAAGTCGTAGGTATTATTGAGTTTCAATGTTGAAAAAGAATAATAGCAACATTTAGAATTGAATTCACCTGAATTATGCATTAATGAATTGAGTTTACAAAGAGAGTGGATTTTAAACCCACATGTGAATTTAATTCATAGTTTCTTTTAGTTCTAAAAAGATGAATTGAATTTAATCTTGTCACATGTTCCAAACAGGCTGTTTATAAAAAGAATAATAAAACTAATGCATAGGTTCATAACTTTCGTAAAATAAAAAAGAAAGGGAAACGACACCACACGCCACTGAAACAATTTGGTCTGGAACATAGAATCATCCGAGATATAAAATAAAAAATAAGAACAAGAGCAAGATTACAAAAGCATGTGACGTAGCACGTAGTATTGGTGCACGCTGCATGTCTAGTAAGTACAGAAAAGACAATGATGTACATGAACCTTATTAAATGAAAGCAAGATAGACACAGTCAGAAACAGACATGCATCGTCTACTAAGTTTTGATGATCACAATGGACCATTTGATTGTAACGCAATGAGTACAATAATGTTGTTGAACAATCAGTGTGTGATTTTTATAAGGGTCCCACTATGTCTTGCTTGATGCCCGCCATGTGCAAGCCAACAAAATCCTAACATTTTAGCTTAAACGTATAATTTAGTTTATACTCGCTGTTCTAGAAATTGAGCTGACCTCACTATGATGGTAAGTTATTGCATCTGTTAATTAAATAACAGAATCAATATCAAACTAGAAGTTATTCGATCTAGTACAAAGGGGTGAACTAAATAAGATTTTATTTTACCGGTATATAATTAATCGATGCTTATATCTGTAGACTGAATCGTATGAAGTAGCTAAAATAATTCATGGAAACAAGAGCGGCTGTAGTTCAGTGGACACAGCACTGTTTCCTATGCAGAAAGTCGGATTCTACTAATTCTTTTCTTTTTTATAAATAACTAATTTAGGCAGGATTATTTAAGATTCTTTTCCAGTTCATTCCCACTTTGGGAATATTCCTTCTGACCCCTTTGGAGATTTTTCTTCTTTTTCTCAGTAGATGTTACCCACTTTTTAGTCTTCTCGATCTTTGTTCTTTTCCAATCTATTCTCCCTTTTTGTCTGCTCTTTTCGTTCACCCCTTTTTCTTTTTTTGGTCCTCATCCCTCTCCTCCCTCAAGCATAAACATGGATTTGACTGAATTTTATCATTAATTTTATAGATTAGCATAATAAACATAATTTTATACAAACTCCAATTAATTAGATATCAACATAATTAAGCTTGGTAATTCTCTCTCTAATGTGTCATTAGGCCTGTTTTCATAGGCTTGCTATGATGGGTAGGCTTGGCCTATATTTTACAGTACACATGAGACGCTACTGCTAGCCGACCTTATATACAGTCACCTCATTAAGAACTGTATGAGTTTTTGCTAATCAGGGTTTGGAACAGTAGTAATCAATCATCTATGTCTCTGCCACTTTGCGTTACAAAAAAATAACAATAGATTCAATTGTTCCTCAATTTTTAGATATTTGTCCATACAATTATTGAATCTAGTATGTTGCAATCTTTGGGTTAATTAATTATATTGATTAATTATGAAATTAATCTATAATTTCGTGTTTAATTTTTCTTCAATTGGTATTAGAGACAATTAACCCTAATTGTGACTGCTAATTTTAGGTAATTTTTGAGATATTAATTTCATGAAATTTGGGATTTTTGGTTTTGTTAATTGTTTTTGTGAAATTCGTTTTGTTGCTGTTGATTTGTTTCTATTTGGTATCAAATCGTATGGTAAGTACCTTAGAATTTTCTGTTTGTTCTTTAAAACCCCAGAACTCGAAAACAAACCATGAGAACCATTCTTTTTTTAAAAAAAACCGTATCTTTCAAATTTTTTCGAAACTAATCAATAACCTTTTTCATGAAATTGATTAAAGGGTTTGATAGATCGTTAAATTCTGAATCTAGGGACACCAATTTTGTTGAAAATGGATGAAAATAGAGAGAGTTATAGATGTTTGATTAATCAGGTCGTGAACCAGGTTGAACGACCCAGATTGCTGGTTTTTGGGAGAGGAAGACGCAGCCCAACCCAGCTGGACTTTCCCCACTCGAGGCAGTGGCGCATGTAGGCGCGTGCGGATGTCTCCGTTGATCGTTTTTCCCCAAATTTTGTGTATTTGTTCCATTTTCCCAATTTTAATTTATGGTAGTTTTTTGGAATTTTTTGACTAATAGAATTTTTATTTTCCCGAATTTTAAAATTCATAAATATATAATGTACTCTCCAAATTTTCTCTTGAAAATTTTTGTACTTGTTTCTAGTATTATTTGGGTTTGTAGGGTCTTGTATACTCTCAATGTTATGTAGTTATGCACCAAAATTAATTTTGGATTTAGTTTATGCATATAATGTTATATTACATGATTACTATGGTTAATTTTGAAATTGTGGTACTAACTGGAACCTATGAGGGCAATCTTGGGAATGTTATTGGACTATTGTCATTCACTTTGTGTAATTGTGAGCTCGCCTATCATGAGATCAAATATTACAAAATGCTATTGTGATGTTGTTATTGGGCATACATTAGATACTATGTTAATGATGCACTTATCCTATCGGTTTGTCTTTATCAATGTGGTTTCTAATGTTTTGTTTAATTCATTGAATTATGTCTTCAAGTTTTCAATATCCTATCGATACTAGCTTTAGGGCATAATTTAATATTCTGGGTGATCTATATTGTAATTCGGGATCCTTAGATAGGATTGCAATTGCATGAGAACTTAGCTATGTTGTTTGCCCAATTTTGCTAGTTCTTGATACATTTGCTTAATCTCCTTGCATTGTATCAATTTCCAGCTTTGAATTCTTTGATTAAGCTGAATGGGACCAATTATGAGGACTGGATAGAATCCTTGAATCTTTTTTTGGCGGTTTCTAATATTGATGTTGCTCCCCTTGAGGATGAGCCTACACAACCCACTGCAGAGACTTCTACTGCAGATAAAGCTAAATATGATAAGTGGGTTCGTTCTAAGAATGTCTGTTTGATGACCATCAAGTACACAATGGAGAAGACTATTAAAGAGAGCATCACAAAAACTCATAATGCCAAAATTTATCTCAAGGCTATTGGTGAAAATTTCTAGAAGTTTGATAAGACTGAAAAGTCTAATTACTTGTCTTTACTTTCTAAGACCAAGTATGATGGTGTGGGTGGTGTTCGTGAGCATGTTATAAAGCTTGTGAATAGGTATAACAAGTTAAAAGGCCATGAAAGTTGTGCTGGGAGAGGATTATCTGATGTGGCAGGTGTTTGAATCTCTTCCATCTGAGTTTGATGTTCTCAAGACTACTTAATATGCTCAAAAAGATGAATGGAGCATTGATGAATTGATTTCTGTTCTTATTCAAGAGGAGCATACTATAAAGAAGGGAAAGTCCCGTTGTATTCATCACACTTCTCATAAGAGTGGTGACAAAAAGAAATTTTATAGAAACAAACAGAGTAAGCCTCAATTTGAGAAGAAGGGGAATGTTAAACCTGCCTTACCTTTTGGGCTTGGTGAGAGTTTTGATGCGAAGCCCAAGCCTGTTTTTAATGGAAGCTGCAACTTTTGTCATGAACATGGGCATAGGCAGCGTGACTGTGTGAAGTTTAAGAAGTGGTTGGCAAAGAAGAAAGGTATACCTTAAATCTTTATTTGTTTTGAATCAAATCTAGTTGATGTTCCTCCTAATTCATGGTGGTTAGACACTGGTGCAACTATTCATGTAACGAATTCACTGCAAGAGTTCAAAAGCAGGCAGAAACCAAATAAAGAGAGTTAACAGTGCAACTAGGAGATGGATTTAATGTTAATATTGAGCATATAGGAGTAGTTTCCTTGAAGTTGAGTAGTGGACATGATTTGATTTTGAAAGATACTGTTTATATGCCTTCTATAAGAAGGAATTTGATTTCAGTTTCTGTTTTACACAGTTATGGATACATTTTCCATATAATTAATAATGGTGTTGTTTTGTACTATGATTCTGCTATTGTTGGTTCTACAATTATACATGATGGATTGTTTATGCTAATTCTTCTCGTTTTGATCGACCACGTGATGATGTTAATGTTGTTGTTTGAAAGAAATGTGAGAGAGTTGCTGAAAAATCTTCTATGTTGTGGCATAAATGTTTAGGACATATCTCTAAGGAGAGAATAGAGAGGTTGATTAAGGAAACTATTTTGCATGACCTGGACTTCTCTGATTTTGACACTTGTGTTGATTACATAAAAGGGAAGTTTACAACTAAAGTAAGAAAGGAGAAAATGACTAGGAAGGAGGAACAATTATAGATAATTCACACAGACATTTGTGGACCCATTACTCCTATTGCCATGGGAGGCTATAGGTACTTCATAACCTTTATTGATGATTTTTCTCAGTATGGTTGGATTGAATTGTTGCATGAGAAATCTGAATCATTGGATGCTTTTAAGTCAATGAAAAATGTTATTGAATTGCAACTTGGTAAGCAGATCAAATGTGTAAGATCTGATAAAGGTGGTGAGTATTATGGTTGGTATGATGAAACAGGAAGAAACCCTGGCCCTTTTACTAGATACTTGCAGGATTGTGGAATTAAGGCACAATATCCTATGCCTGACACTCCTCAACAGAATGGGATTGCAGAGAGACTAAATCATACTCTCATGGAGATGATTAGGTGCATGCTTAGTCACTCCACCTTACCAGAGTTCTTGTGGGGAGATGCTTTGAGTATTACTATTTATATTCTCAATCATGTGCCTAGTAAGTCTGTACCAAAGACTCCTTTTGAGCTTATATCAGAAAGAAGCCTAGTTTGAAGCATTTCAGTGTTTGGGGCTGTAAGGCTGCAGTAAGGACTTATAATCCTCAGCTAAAGAAGCTTGATCTTAGAACTATTTCAGGTTATTTTATTGGTTATTGTACTGGCTCAAGAGGTTTAAGATTCTACTGTCCCAATTACACTACTAAAGTCATTGAATCAGATCGGACTGTCTATTTTGAAGGGGATATGGAATATAATGAAAGGCATGAGTCTCGTGTTGTTGATTTCAGAGAGGATCATGTTATTGTTCCTACACCTATTGTTTTTCATCCTGAGCCAATTCAGTCTCATTTGATTCATGATGATATTGTTGATCCAAGAAATGATGTTAAAATTCCTCAACAGGTTGGCATTGATACTCAAGTCCCAAATGTGGTTGTTGTTCCATCTAGGAGATCTGAAAGGATTCCTAAATCCATTGAGTCTTCTAAATTTTGAGACTATTACATTTACTTGGAGGAGCATGAATTCAATTTAGTTGAAGACTCAGATCTAATTTTTTTCAGGATGCCATTTCTAGTTCTCGTAGTTCACAATGGTTGGCAGCCGTGGAAGATGAGCTGGCTTATATGAGTATGAATGGCATTTGGGATTTGATAGAATTACTCAGTGGTTGTAAAAATGTTGGGTGTAAATGGGTCTTTAAGACTAAACGTGATGCTAGAGGTGAGATAGAAAGGTACAGAGCCAGATTTGTTGCAAAGGGGTATAACCAGAAGGAAGGTATAGACTATAAAGAGACTTTTTTCCCGATCTCTACTAAAGATTCATTACATATTGTGATGGCTTTGGTTGTTCATTTTGATTTGGAGCTCCATTAAGTGGATGTGAAAACTACTTTCCTAAATGGTGATTTGTATGAAGATGTGTTCATGAATCAGCCTGTTGGTTTTGTTAAGAAAGGTAAGGAACACATGGTAGCCAGTTTCCTCAAAATGATAAAGATAAGTCAGAGATGGAAAAGGTCTCATATGCTTCTGCTGTTCGCAATCTTATGTATGCCCAAGTTTGTACACATCCTGATATTGCTTTTATTGTTGATGTACTTGGGAGATACTTAAGCAACCCTGGTGTGGGTCATTGGCAAGCTATGAAATGAGTTCTGAGATATCTACAAGGTACTAAAGATTACATGCTCACTTACAGGATGTCTAATCACCTTGAGGTGATAGGTTATTCTGATTCTGACTATGGTGGCTGCCTTGATGATCACAAATCTACATCAGGATATATCTTTATGCTTGTTGGAGGAGTTATATCTTGAAAAAATGTTAAACAAACACTTACAACAACTTCAAATATGGAGGCAGAGTATGTAACTTGTTACGAAGCTACTCGACAGGTAATATGGATGAGAAAATTCATTTCTGAGCTTCATCTTGTGGAGAGTGTTTCCAAACCTTTAACCATTTACTGTAATAACTCTATTGTGGTAGGCTTGTCTCAAATATACAAGAACTCCAAGTGGTCAAAGCATTTTGATACAAAATATATGTTTGTTAGAGAGAAGGTTAAGGAGTTTCAGAACCGTATAAAGCATATACCCACCAATCTTATGATGTGAGTCGTGTAACCTGTGTGGGTCTATTTAGATCTTTTGATGTCTTGGATTAGTGGGAGTCTACCTTTTATGTTAATTTTGATAGTAACATTATATTTGACTATTTTGTTATTCAGTCTGGAGATTTTTGCTTATAATTGTTATTGCTATATAGTTTGTTGATATACTGAGCAAATATGTTTAAATGTTTGTATATATATGGCATTTTATTGGAGACATTTTGTACCCATTCTCATTTTATTGTTATGAGATATTTTGTTAAATCTCAGTTGGCATCTTGGGTAGATGCTTGGGCTATTTTGATTGGAATTGCATAAATGGATCACCATTTTGTGTGCATTTCCTTATGACACATTCCGTTTAGTTCATTGAGGTATGGGTATCTTGCAGACATGCTATCGGTACTCCTATCAGGTCTGATTTCTATATTATTGAGGTACTTGTAACCTCATTTTGGACTTACGATTGAGAGATTTTTGGCTCCACTTTGACATCCTATTGTGGCCACATATTGTTGTATATTAATTTACGGATTTGTTTCTGTGGTTCATTAATGTTGATTATGTCGTCCAAATGAGAGAATGATAGAATTTTATCATTAATTTTGTGGACTAGCATAATAAACATAATTTTATACAAACCTCGATTAATTAGATGTCAATATAATTGGGCTTGGTAATTCTCTCTCTAACGTGTCACTGGGCCTGTGTTCATAGGCTTGCTATGATGTGTAAGCTTGGCCCATATTTTGCAGTGCACAGGAGGCCCTACTGCTAGTCGACCTTAAATATAGTAACCCCATTGAGAACTGTATGGGTTTTTGCTAATCAGGGTTTGGAATAGCAGTAGTCAATCCTCTGCATCTCTGTCACTTCGCTTTACAAAAAAACAACAATAGATTCAATGGTTCCTCAATTTTCAGTCCATACAATTATTGAATCTAGTATGTTGTAATCTTAGGTTTAATTAATTGTATTGATTAATTATGAAATTAATCTGTAATTTCGTGTTTAATTTTTCTTCAATTGGTATCAGAGACTTTTTTAATTGGCTACTTCATAAATAAGAGACTTGTTTTTTAAGTTATGCAATCTTAGACTCTAACAAACCGGAGAAAACTTGGATTGGAAAACACTTAATTCAACAATAAGGCAAATATGGTAAAGGTCTTTGAAGCTGGCATTTAAAATATAAAAGAAAAGCCAATTTTACTAAAAAATAAATAAATAATATGATATGATGTTAAATAGGCAAGTTACTAAAATTGTCCTAGGAGCTAACTTTCACAATTTATCGATAGAATTCTTTTCAAAACACTAACAAA
>JANZLD010000006.1:25155368-25174543 GCA_026413575.1 Erythroxylum carthagenense | reverse complement strand
AAAAGATTGGAATATATATATATATATATATATATATATATATAAGTGAAAATGGAAGGGAATCACTAGATATAATAAAGAAGATAAAGTTGAATGATCTAGGTGATCTTGAAGAAATTAAGATAACACAAGCTATCAAAGGAAACTTGCCAAACCATAACTCTCTAAAGTTTAGAAAACAACGAGGAAGAGGTTTGAAACAAAAAATATAGTGAAATTATGAACACTAAACAAGATTCATAAGAAGTTATGATATAGGCAAGCCTCGACTTTGATAAGAGAGTAAAATTTCTAAAACCTCAACAAGATCAGTTGAATAAGGAGTTGATAGATATCTCTAATAAATTCTAATAGCGTTAAAATTCTTACTAAGAAGAAGATATTTCAAGAAAAGTTGATGACCTTGAACAAATTCCTTCCTTTACCTATGATAATTAGTAATTTTTGTCACTTTGGTCACCCCAAAACCAAACATCAATATTATGATCCAAATAGAAGCTATCAACATACAAAATATGGATGAATTGATGGTCTCTAATAGCATGAAACATTAAGGGGATTAAGTTTTCTTAAAAAATAGCACGTTCTCAAAGATTATATGCTTTATAAGAATCCTATTTGATTTATCTTCTGGAGAATAAAATAAAATCAAATATTCTTTATGAAGGTTTATATTTTTTTGGATAAGGAGTGGAATATGATTAACAACCACTCAACTCACTATAATGGCAAAATACTACCTAAATATGATCCTATGCAAATCCATCAATATAATAACTACTACATTGACTAGCTGCAAAATTACTAAATAAACTTGGTAAGACTAATATCAAGATCAAAGTTACTTTCATATATGTTGCTAACTTAGCATTTTAGAGGAAATTGTTGTAGGAAGATCGTGTGAATCTACAAATAGATTGTTTAACCTCTTAGTACTTGTACATTTTAATTACTCATTATACTCATCTGAAGTTAAAGGCCAAAAAGCCTATTTAAACTAAATATTGAAGATTTTATGAAATCAACCAATAAGTTTTAAGATTCATACGCCTTAATTAGATGGTCATCAATTCACCTAGAGCAATAAATAAAGTAGTTTCAAGTTCATTCCAAAAAAAACTACACAAAGCCTTCATAAACATAAGCTAGTTATTTCCACATAAAAAAGCAAGTTAATTACATTTGTTGACATTAAATCCCACTTTAATAGTCCCCTCTGCTCTAACCATACACTTATTAAAGTGTACCCTTCTATGTAAATATTTAGCAAAAGATCATCGTTTCAATTCAACAATTAGTTAGCTAGGGTCCCAAATTTTAATAAGGTTGTTCAAAAAGGCCTAGGAAATTAACATTTAGGTTATGAATCCTTCAAGTGTTCCCAATAGCTAAAGAATATCAAAGAGGAACTTAAATCCTTAGCAGCCTACTGTAAAAACGTACTTCAAAGTAAGGAGGAAGCATATACTAAACTCATCAGAATTTAGGAGGAACTCAAGGCCCCACAAAGGATGAAGCTTTAAGGATCCTTAAGAAATCTACTCTTTTTAATTACATTGAGGCCCTTTCCATTCATAACTCTTTACTCAAACAAAAGTTAAGAATGCAATGGCTCAAAGAGGGAGACTTGAACAACTTTTTTTTCCATAATACAGTTTCATCAAGCAGAAACATAAACTACATCATCTTTTAAGGAATGCAAAAAGAGAATTGTACACAAATTAGACAACCTTGAAAACCACTGCTTATAACCTCTTCAAAGATTCTACTCTAACAAATAGTAAGCTAAAATTTCCTCATATGAATTAGAGGATTATATTCCCTAATTCATTAATCATTATCAAACTGAATCTCTAATCAAACCTTTCATAAGTTCAAATGTCATGGGAGCTTTATTCAATATAAATCTAAATTAGGCACCTAGACTTGATGGTGTGAATGCTTGGTTCATTCAGAAATCCTAGATCTTATTATGTCCTACAATCAAAAATATTTTTCTTGAATTCTTTTCCAAAAGCAAAATGCTTAAGGATTTCAATAAAGCTTCATAAGTCTCATCTTAAGGTGTCAAATCATCAAGCTTACATAACTAAAGCAATTTTTATTGTATTGATTTATAAAATTATTTTAAAGAGGATGGCATCGAGGCTTAACAAAATTCTGATATAATTAATTAGCCCATGTAAAAGTGCTTTAATCCATTAGAGGAATATTAAAGATAATATTCTTATAATGCAAGAACTATTCAAGAATTACCATATGAGGAATGAAATTCATAGTTGTGATCTGAAAGTTGATTTCCACAAAGCTTTCATGATCATCCTATCCCTTATGATAGCTTATGGATGCAGTAATTTGCTTAGGGTCAAACCTAAGCCCTTTGATAAATTTGGATCATGTACCAAGAATCTTGTTGCAAATGTCATCTACATTTAGCTCATTTCATTAGACATTAATGTTTGCAACAACTCCTGCATCTTATTCTAAAATTTGAAAAATAAAATCAATATTTAATTTAATTATTATTAGTTAGTACTAAATAAATAAATAAACTTAAATTTTAAAAAATATATCCTTACATAATTATTATGCGCTTCTTCAAACATCCAGCCTTCACCTTTATTATAGTGTGTCAGTTTGCAAAGTGTGATCTTAGCACACTCTTCTCCATGTAGTTTCTTCTTCCTCTATTTTATGAAAAAATACAAAACACAATAAATAATTGTGTTTACTGACATAATTATAACTTGTAAAAAAAAGAACTTACATATTCATTTCGTAGGACAAGAAATGATTTGGAGCCTTGGTTGTATGGAGTTTTCATTTTTCTTTTGTTAATCTTGACTTTTTCACACTTTTTCTAAATAAAGAAAAGAAATAGTCATTAAACTGTGTAACAAGATTTATGGAAGAAAATGTGAAGAGAAAGAAATAAACCTGAACATTGGAAGAGGTCTAATAATCACACAAATTGCTTCAATTTTCTGAAGACATCCATTTAGGAACATGTCTCTCTGCCTTCTCATCCGAAGAAAAAGATTTGTAATATTGATGCAGTCAATAATGACAATCCCTGGTCATTTGTTTCAATAGTGAAGTCACATAGTTTTGAAACATCAAGGTTGTTGATATCGACGATATTGTCAGTAAACAATTTTACAAACAACTTGATGTTCATTGCAACATTCATTCGTTGTAACTCACAACCATTAGTTATACCTCTACTTCTTTTCTGATGTTGATATTGGAACCTAACAATAGATGAATAATGATAAGAAAATATGCGCTAAACATGTAAATATATATTTGAGCATAAGTATATTTGTAAGTGTTAAAGATTAATAAACCTGCAGATCCCTCTCTATTAGTTAAGTAAATTCTTGAATATTCATAACAACTCATCAATCACATTTAAAGATTATTCTTTTAATAGTTGTGGCTTAACTATTTTTGTATAAGAAATGTGTGTTGCACCTTTTCTTTATCCATTTCACTAGAGAGAGATATCTTTAGGAGGCAAAAAAACAAAGAAATAAACAAATTTGGTTAAGGAACACTATAGAATCATCATTGTAATGAAAAGAGAAAAGGTTCTTCTATTGGTGTGTTTATGTACATATTATAGCTACATACATACTACTTAATTGACAACTAATTACATAAATACTGAATGAAATCCTTAGTTAAGTTAGCAAGTAAGGATAGATTTACAGTTAATGAGGTATTTTATTCTTTGTACACAATGTTCGGTTATCTTGGGTTATTTATTGAAATATAAGCTTCAATATAGAGGATAACAAGTCCTTAGATACCTCTAGTCGTTAGTTGTTATAATCCTCATTTGCCAATAGTAAGATTGTGAACTTCATTTGTCATTAGTTTTACTTGTATTAAAACAATAGTTTTGCACAAAGTCGCAAGCACTATCTTTAAATTAATCTATCTTGATACAACCTATAAATATATGACACATTCACTAACATGAGTGACTATACAACAATCATTTTAATCTAAACAATCTGTGCATTAAAAGAAATGCAGTTGTTATAATTTTTCAGGAAAAAAAAAGGGTCATCCCTAATAAAACTTTCATTGAACACTTCATAAGCTTCACAAATTCATCCCTAACTAATAACAAAATTGTTGTCTTTTTCCATTATTCACCAGCATTGACACATTCAAACAAATAATGACCATTAACAATTGAAATAAATACAGACAACTCAATCCACATTAACAAAACCAATGAACATAAAAGCATTTAACAACAAAAATGAAAGTAAAAAAAATAAATCCAAGAGCAAAGCATGGACGACTAACCTCGACTCACGATTAACCAGAGACGATGGAAGCAGGCAATGGAAGAAGACAATGGACAAATAAATGAAGAAGAACAGCAACAAATATAGAAGAAGAAAATGACAGAAAATAAAGGACGAAGATAAAAACAAAAGGGAAGGGGGCTTCGATTTTGTCGTTTAAAATGGAATGAAAATGACATCATTGTTGTTCCATTTTTAAACAAAAAACCAACAACAACGTCATTTAATATTCACAAAATGATGTCGTTTTCATTTCAATTGAAAGAAAAAACTAAAGCCAACAAATGACGTCATTTTTGTTTTGTTCTTTTAAATGTTATAACATTTGGCAACGATTTCAGAAAACGTCATCAAATGTTTAACAATTAGTGACAATTTTTGGTAATCGTCGCCAATGTAGACCACCCTTTAGCAACGATCTTATGGAATCATCGTTAAAGGGACATTTAGCGACAATTTTATAAAATAGTTGCCAATACTTTTCATATATATAGATTCTTATATTTAGCATTTTTTTAATATATCATTTCTATAAATATTATAGAATTTATATATAATAAATAGAGTTTTGTGACATCACATAAAATTGTCAAATCATATATTTTAAAGGAGATTAATAAAAAGTTTCAATTAATGTAATATAAATTAATTTTGTGTTTTTAGTTTTATAAATTGGAAGAAATGACATTATTGTTATCTAAGTTTATTTTTAGACTTACAATCATTGTCAATATTATTAAAATTGATTTTTAAGAATATGATTTTAATATGTAATATTGATTTCTATTTTTTACTATATTGTAATTATTTTTTAATTATATTGAAATAAATATAATTATATATGGTAATTAATATTATGATATATAAATGTATAGATAATAATTTTAACTAATATAATGATTTATAAATGTATATATAATAGATAAATTCTCATATCTTACTTATATAATATATATTAGTCTATTTAATCATAATTCTTTATTTACTACATATATAAATCCGGTACTATTATATAAAATATATATATTCTATATGATTTGGTCACCAAAGGTAAAGTCAATGGTAATGGGCCACCATTCCATTTGGTGACAGTTTTCTAAATCGTCACTAAATGGTAAATTTCTCCCAAATTAATTAAAAACAACATCGTTTTGTTTAACAAAAAATGACATCATTTTTTACCATGTTATTAACACCAAAATGAAGCTCTCTTTGTTTTTGTGTTAGCCAACGTATTTCTTTTTGGTTCACCATCGAAGAAGTGTCGTCTCCTCTGTTTTGGTCATGTCTTATGTTGTGGTTGTCACCATTGAAGAGGTGTCATCTCCTGTGACGGTACTATGCTTCTTTTCTGTTTTCAAGAACCCTCCTTGTGTTATGCTTTTTTTTTTTGCTACAATTTGGAGTTTATGTGGGTTTCGTGTTTTGTTATGGTGCATGAGTTTTTGTTTTTGTTGTTGTTTGTATTTGGAAAATGGTTAATTGTGTTTCTGTGTTAGTTCTATATGGGTTGATTTTTTTCCCCACCTTCCATGCTTCTTTGAGGAAAGCCTGGTAACTATTTGATTGAAGCTCTTTTAGAGTATTTAACTTCTCCAAGGGTTGTTTATGCACTTCATTCTGTTTTCAACATTTAGCTGGTTGCTTCTCCTATCTTGCTCCTCTTTCTCTCTCTGTCTCTTAACATTCTCTAGGTAAGCTTTTTCTTCTCATATCTTTTTTGCATGCTTGTTACTATGTATGTAACTTAAGCTCTTGTACTATGTGTTCAATATACAAAAGCTTTTCGTAAGTGTTCGTTGATAGGATCAAGTGTACCGAGAACAAAAGAATTGGTTCAAGTTTAATGTTGAACTTGAGCTTTGTTGTTTTTGATCATAATTAATAACAAGTTGCTGAGAAAAAGATTGTTTTTAGCATCGCTTAAAAGAATGAGCTTTTCTTTTTGTTGCTAGTATTTGTGTGGTAAAGTTTCATTCAATTTTGGATCAATTCATTCTTCCTCTAAGAATTTATGGGATTTGATTAGCAAAAGAATTTAATTAAACATAATGAATTTAATGATAAATTGACTTTTTAGAATAAAACTATTAACATTAATTCATCGCAGAACGTCGATGTGATGACTAGTTTCCAATGGCAGAAATGAACTCCATTGGGAGGAATATTGCCAAATCCTCCCTAATGAAGAACAAATTGGTGCACAACAAATCTCCTCATCAAACACTAGTCAACTCTTGCCTTTCATGACCGATCTTTTACTTTAAGGTTTTTAGTATCATCAAATTACCTCTCTTTCTTTATTATATGTATCTCATTTTCTGTTAGGAAGTTATTAGATGAACGTTTGATTGTATATACTATATGTTGTGTAAAGCTTTCTCAAATCTTCAAGAGAACATAGATGAAAATGGAGGTGGTGGTCATATCCTAATGATTGGTACAGGATTAGGAAAATCGGTTATTTTGGAACAATCATTGATTCCAAAAATTATGTTTGTTCAATCAAGTATACATGTGATCAAATTTAGGTTCCTTATGACTTACTTAGCTATTTAAGTTTTATACTATTTGTTTTTTATGTGAAACACATCGTACAGATAATTCATCTAATTCAGTGATCCATACTATTTGGGGATTTGTTCATTGTATCTTCACCTAGTTAGTTAAAGCTAAGAAGTTGTTAGAAGAGGGTGTTAATAAACCAACACTTAATGGAAGATCTTTGACTGTTTCAATTGATACCTTTGAATGTGCAAGGACCATTCTTGGAAATCCAAACATAGAGAATTCCTTTATCTTTTCTACTGAGTTTTATGTTATTTGGAATCTAGAAAATTAATTATTTCTTTTTCTTTTCAATGGAATAAGTATGAAACTCTGTTTATTATTTTGTTCGTAAGAATTGTTAAATTTCTAATTAAAATCTTATATTACTTAGAATATATCATTATATTATATTTCCTACCATATTTCAACATTTATATGTATTATTTTATTGTTAATAAATATTAATGTTTAAGTATAGTAGTCAACTTAAATATTTTTATATTTTGATCTTATTAATATTAAAATTTTAGGTATGATTATCTTTTTATATACACAAAATATTTATTTTTCAAAATTTAAATTACCTACCATGTGTTTTTCAACAATATATTTAAAACTTTGAAAACATTTTACAAATTTTAAATGCTCCGTTCTATTTTTCATGAAATATTTGTATAAACAAAAGTGTACTACAATAAGCATCATTAAAGAATCATTTGTGTAGAAGTCCATATATTTAAACAAATTTATAGAATTTGAATACATTAACTATTTAAACAAATTTATAAAGAAGGCTAATGAAAAAAATATGAAAAATCATATAAATGTCAATTATAATTAACCTTAGGATTATTAAGCACACTTAACATTAAAAAATTATCTTTTTAACATTACTAATTTTAAGAATATTATCATACACAAAAATTTTCTAAAAAATTCATAAGATTTAAAATCTTTAATATCGACTTTTGACGACAATTTTAAAATTTCATCGTCAAAAATCTAACATTTTGCTACGATTATAGAAATTATTGCCAAAGGCTCAACACTTGGTGATAAAATATCTTAACAGTCGCCAAAGGTCACATCTTTTACAAAGATTCACATAAATCGTCATCAAAGACATGCCTTTAGCAATATCTTTGACGATAACATTGTAAAATATCGCAAAAAGCTTATTTTTGGTGACAATTTTCTATTCATCGTAAAAATAAAGTAACTAAAAGCCAATTTCGTTACAGTGGCTTGAGACAATATATTAGGCATCCAAACCGAAACATCAAACCAAAGGAGATCTAAAAATGTTTAGACTGGCTTTTAATAATGAATTACTTAATTTCTTAAAAAAAAAATGATTTATGTGGCCGTCATGGTCGGAATGTTGGTGAACTCCCGCGTGAATTATCTTTACCATTCGACCTGATCCGAAAGGTCGAGTCATACTCCACTATGCGAGCACATGGATAGGTCGCAGCCACAGCACCGAAGAATTATATTTACCAATCCCTGACGCCAACGAAATTCAACGCAGTTTAAGAGGTCAGAGAATGAGAATGAGTGGACCCATTAATTGAATGGACAAATTGGCTTGGCGGCGGCTAGCTTTGACAACGTGGGTTAATCTTTCATTTGTTTTTACACACCTTTCTAAATAATACACAAGTAAAGCTTTGACAAAAGTGAGAAGAAAAGTTTAAGGGTTCATTCACCCTGGACAAAATATTCCAATAACGTTTTACTTTTCAAAGGTCACGCTCGTCGCTCGCCCACTCGAAGAGCAGGATCAGCAGGCACAATTAAGGTAAAGATGTGATGTGATCGCTTTTTGGACCCAAATTCTTCCTTCTGACATCCGAATCCGTACAAGATATCGCATGACGATGAACGATGCTAGCCTTAGTTTATGTATATGTTTTAAAACCATATATTTCTTGTCATGTATTGACTACTCGCAAAGGTTCGCCATATCCACATTTGTCTGTAATGGCCATTGAAGGTCCATTTGATGTTGAATTTTGTAGTCTGTTAACCATATCCCATGCGTGTTGAACTTTCGTGTGTTATAATTGATGTGTGTTTGGTCCAACACAGAAAAAAATTTAAGCCGTTCTTTTCAGCACTCCTGTTTTTAAGAATGACAAGTTAATAATTAAAAAATGCTACAAATATTAAAAACTAATCTCGTTTGAAAACCTGAATAACTAATAAACAATAAGAATTTGACTTTTTTATCCAAAGGACCCATTTGGAACAACTGATAGAATGTTATTGAATCGACAACCTCGTGAAATGTGCTTCTTCGACGGGTGAGCCAAAGCCATCGTAGTTTAGAAATTTTCCATGAGGCCGACGTAGATTTAAATACAGTTTGGACAAATTAATTACTTACTTTTAAGATATATGTTAAATGTCTTATTATTTAATTTTGATATTATTGATAATTGGACTTTTAAGATAAGGTTGACTGAAATTAAAATCCTAATAAGAATGATTTGGGTTGATTTTCGACATATGTAATCTGACTGAGATTTATGTGTGTAGAGGGCCGATTGATGTCGTTTTTGAAAAGAAAAATGACAGCCATTGGATGCTTGGCAGCTGAAATTTTAATGGTGATTTTCGATAATGTTTAGTAGTTGTTTGTGTTCAGATATCTACTGAAAACATTGGGGTGCATCACACAACCCAGGGTTAAATGGTTGTAGCTGCAGTTTTCTAGAGCATCGCGCAACCCAGTCCGTTTCGTTTTCATGCTGCACTTTTCTTGGTTAAGTTAGGGTTAATCCTGGATATTTCTCAATTATTCAATGACAATTGAGAGTGGCTTTTAGGAGTTTTGCGGTAGACTTATTTTTTGATTTTTGTATTATTCCTTGGGTTGCGAAATTGCTGGTGGTGTGTAATTGTGGCAGCTGCATTCTCTGTTACTTTCGAATGACTATTGAGGGTTGCCTTGGTTGTTGATTGAGAGTCTTGAAAGCTGATTTTTCTGGTGTTTACGTGTTCTTTTGGTGGTTGTTTTCTTTGTTAATGAAGTGGTAATTTTGGGGTTGATGGTTGTGAGCTATTGTTTGCGAAAATTTTATAAGTTTTCGTGATTTTTTTCAGCTATTATGTATCGCCGATGGAGTGGTTTTTGTTAGATTGATCAAATATTAATCGTGTGAGTTTTGGTGATTGTTTGCGGAAAATTTTAGCAATTATTGTAGATTTTGAACTTTCAATGTTTCAGTAATGAAATTTTTGTTCATTTGTAGATTTTTGTAGTTGTTGTGCGTGAAATGTTCAAGGATTCACAACAAATTCTTTTGATGAACAACTTTCTAATCTTTCACCGAACAAATCAGAATTATTAAGAAAGTAGTTTTTCTTTCTTAAGTGTTTTTGTTTATTTTCGTTGTTATTTTTATTTCTTAAGTTATTTTACTTTCATTCTTAATTATCAAATATTATTGAAAAAATTTACTATTGAGGATAGTACAAAACGGTAGTATTATAATATGTGATTTACTTTCACAAGCAGTGAGGACGAATAATAGTGTCAAGAGTTGGGTGAGTTGGTTCTATAATGTTTTGAATAAACTATTATTGTATCACAGATGAAAGTAATAAAGTTAAGTAAGGGTCCCGCAAATATAAGCAAGGTATGTCAAACTGCGTTATCGAATATCGAGTGTTAATTTGTTATTGTGTTTTTATTTTTTCATATTGGTAAGAAAATTTATAACAACTACAATTGAATCAGATTTTTTGCGAAACCATTCCTTTCAAAATTTTCAATTACAAGCTCCAGTCTATTGTGTTATGAGGAATAAAAAATTGCCCAGGCACGACCCAATTTCGAGCTAGGATGGGCCGTGACTCGACCGGTCGGAATATGTTAACCCATAATTCAGTCTGACAATTAGCTGATTGGCCTATGGCCCGGTCAACTCGAGCTAAAATTAAACCGATCTAAAATTAACCTCATTAGTGAATAATGAAAATACATGCTGATGAAAAAATTTACCAAATTACATAAGAGAAGCACATCTATGATGCATTTGACGATTATCCAATATCAACCATTGACTTCTCCTCGTCATCACCTACTAAATACTTGCGGATGAAAAGATTTACCAAATTACACGGGACAAGCACATCTATGATGCATTTGACGATTATCCATTATCAACCATTGACTTCTCCTCATCACCTACTAAACACGTGCAGATGAAAAGATTTACCAAATTACACGAGACAAGCACATCTATGATGCATTTGACGATTATCCATTATCAACCATTGACTTCTCCTCCTCATCACCTACTACCAGCAATTCCACATCATAAATTTCTCCAAAATCCCATCCTACTCTCCTCTTATGTTCATCCTTTCCTTTCTATTCACCCAACAAACACCATCAAATAAAAGTCCAGGCCAAAACGTCACGGCAAGAAGGACGAGACAGAAGGCCACTCATTGCGGCTTGTATAGATCAGTGTTTTTAAACTCACAAGTACCAACCAGCTCACACTCTCAATCAGGAAGTTCGATTGCAGACACAGTAAGGTCGATTTGGGTATGTGGACGTAGAGGAATTGCAAGTTCACGCTTTAAAAATGTTCATATGGTCGGCCATATTTATCGCTTGGGACAGAGCATGATTTGGCCTTGTTTGTGAATGCACTAGCCTCCTTCTCTCTTTTATCTTTATCCACGTGGGCCGTTGACAGGTCAATAACCGACCCTTTCTTTTTTGTCTTTTTGAGTCGGCTTCATGAGACATGTCAATAGGCAATTGGCTACGGTGTCGACTTAGTTGCTGTATAAGAGAAAGAAACAACAAAGCTATTTTTCTTATTGAAATTGAACTTGCAAAAATTTAATAGAATAGTAATATATGGATGAGAATTGCGGTTTTCTAATAGCTAATACTTTTCTTCCTGCTATTTGTGGTTGTAAGTTTTATGCTTACAATTTCCAACGGTGATAATACAGTGTGATATGCTACTGCTTAGAAACTCCTACATGTTAAGCTCTGTAAAGCTTGATTCCGACCACGATTGCATCTCAGTTACCACACTAGTAATCTATATGTATCATTGAAATACATTTTTACTGGATATGGCTTCTAATTACCTACTTAAGCGTCTTATATTTGATTGTGCAGTCTTTCATTATTTTATCTTTATATTAATTGTCAAAGTTGTCTTGTATTAAATTAGTTCAAAGTTCAATGTACAATACTATATCGAATCAGTTCACTTTGGCTAAATCCAAAGTTTATATAGAAAATTTGGTGGATTTTTATGCCGTCAATTGCCCACCGTTACTTGGTTGAGCTTATCTTTTAGTTGTTTAGTTTATTTTGAATATTATGCAAATAACAAGTCATAAGCCAAAACATTAGGCAAAATGATGATCACTTTTCTATTACATTTTAACAAGTTAAAAACCTTTGGCATTATACTTGTGATAATTTTCCTTTTCTTCTATTTATTTTTCACAAAACACTAAATAACACATTTTAGCTTTACCTAGTTGTTATAATGTATGTAAATTACATTACATATAATTAGTGGATGATTTTCGATTGAAAGGATTAAAACTTTGTAAAATATATATATTCCTAATCATTAAAAACTTGATTTGTATCATCAATTTTATTTCTTTTCGATTTTAAGTACAAGATTTTTGTTTCTTTTTAAGTTGCACGGTGTATCAAATTGAAAAACCTTTGCGCTTATGCTTTAGACTCGATGGGATATTTTGATATCATTAGCTAAAACATTCATGTTCGATAAATGAAAAAGCACTTAAAATATAGCACAGTAGAGTTTTGATTTTGATATTGTTATAACTTTAAAACAAACAAAGTTTATATAGTTATCTCAATTTTATATTAAAAGTACTTAATATCTTATAGACAATAATCATGAAGTAGTATAATTTTTCTAAAGTAACAAAATATAATTTGGAAGTCAAGTATGAAACATCTCTTAAAGTCAAAGAGAAGCTATCTATGGTTAAGTACATATCGACTCTTGATAATCACCATTTCTTAGTTAAGCAAAGAACAAGAATAAATTGGTTAATGAATGATGATAAAATCAAATATTTCCATATTTCTATTCTCTATAGGAGGTATGTCATCAAAATCCATTCTTTAAGGATTGATAAAGGCTCCATTATTGACAAACAATATGAGATCAAATCTATAGTGTTTAACTACTTTAAGGAGTTATTAGGACCTCCTACTTAGAATGCTTCTACCTTATGGGAACTCACTGTACTTTTCCACAACTCCATTTCTATCAAGCAAAATGAATTTCTAATGAAACCTTTCAGTGAACAGGATGTCAAATTGGCACTTGTATATCTAAAACTATAAAAGGCCCATAGGCTAAACAGTTTTAACACCTTCTTCTTACAGCAAAATTAGAACTTGATAAGTAACATAATTTCTAGTGCAATCCTAAATTTCTTTTCTTCAGGTTATATGCTGATTAGGAAGTTAAACAAGGCCCTTGTGAATCTCATTCCTAAGAAGTGCAATCCTGAGCATTTCAATAACTATAGACCTATATCTTATTGTATTGTAGTTTACAAAATTGATAGCAAACAAGCCTAAGCCTCTTTTAGAATGCATAATCATTAGGTGCCAAGGAGATTTTGTGAAGGGTAGTAGTATTAGAGATAATATACTCTTGGTTCAATAATTACTTGAGGGGTATAATAGCAAGAAACAAAAATAGAGTTGCATCTTGAAGATTGGTTTAAACATGCCTTTGACTCAGTAAACTAGAATTTATCTTGGACTCATTAGCAACCTTTTGCTTTCCTAACTAATTCAAAACTTGAATTTAGGGATATATTTATATTACATCATTCTTAATGTTGGTGAATGGTGAACCTATGTAGGTATTTTGAGGCTCTAAAGGACTATGTCAAAGAAATCCTCTCTTACCATATTTATTTTCTTTGTATACGGAGGTATTCTTAAGGTTGATCTCATATAGAATATAACAAAATAGTAGTTTCAAGTATCACTACCATTATGATAAAGTGAAGCTGTTCAACTTAATATTTATGGATGATTTGCTATTGTTCGGTGGAGCTGACTGTAGTTCTACTACTTTATTTGTGACCTCCGTACATTATTTTGGTATATTATCATAACTTTTTGTGAATCTACAAAAGCCTTATATATTTTAGCAGATGCATCATATGTTGCTACTTAACTTTTTACAATCTCGGAACTACCTCTCCATAATATTCCATTAAAGTACTTGGGCATCTCAGTCTCAGACAAAAGATTTCATACTCTAAATGTTTGTCTCTTTTTGATGCGGTTAGAACAGGATCAACCATTGGAACAACCATTTCCTCTGCTATGATAGTAGGTTACAACTAATTTTATCAGTCTTGAATAACTTCAATCCATTGGAGCTCACTCTTGTTTCTTCCTCAAAAGCTTTTCAAAGATATAGAAAAAATGATAAAGAGCTTCCTATGGGGATGGCTTAAAAACATCAAGGTGCAAAGGTTAGACAGTATGATTTTTTTGCTTCAATTGTTGAGGGAGGTTTAAGATTGTGCCCTACGAGGGATACTAACAAAATGTTGCTAGCTAAAAGAATTTGGAAATTGTTCACTTATGCTCAACCAATATGGGTCAAATGGGTTCATACTTATATAATAAAAGAACAGAACTTCAAGATCATCAAGGTAAACCAATCATTTTCTTAGTTAGTTAATCAGATTTTGAAGCTCAAAAAGGATATGAATTATGCTATTAAAATCAGGGTAGGGAATTGATCGAAAACTTGGTTTTGGTATGAATTTTGAATGATCTAGGTTTATTAAACGACATCACACATCTAGATCACCTAAAGCTAATTATTCCTCCTATTGCAAAAGTAAATAAAGTGATATTGGAAGGAGAATGGAATCGTAGAATCAAGGCTCTTTCCCCTATCATGAATCACACTTTAATAAGGATAACAAACTTGAATGGGTTCACCGCAACTCTAGAATACTTACCAACAATTCTTGCCTTGATCTATTCAAAAGTAGAAAGTTAATGGTATCATGGTGGAAATTGCTCTAGTTTCCTAGGAGACACCCTAAAACATCCTTTATTCTTTGGTTAGCAATCTGAAATAAACTAGCAACCAAAGATAAGATTAAAAGGAATTTTCCTAACATGCTCTGCCCCTTCTACAATTAGGTTTTGGAAAGCATTTATCATGTTCTGCATTCATGTGATTATACAATGGAATTTTGGTGTAAATCTTTGATATTTTATAAACTTCGCTTTTTGCCATCCACTTGGAACTTATTTATAAAATGGGTAGTGCAAGTAAACCTCACCCATTACGAAGACTCCATTATCTTCAAATTGTTGGTAAGTTTTGGAACCTATGTTTTATGGAAGGAAAGGAATACTAGGGTGTTTGAAGGATCAAATCAAAGTATTCACAGCCTCATAAGCAACACCTTGGTCATAATTACAAAACATATTATTGTTCATAAGATCTACTTAAGTATGAGTAAAGACTTGACCCGATTATATGAAGTTTTTAATTAATTTCTACAATATGAATATATAACCAATTCCTAACTCTAGTAATGTTCTCACTGGTGGATATAGTCTCTTAGGGTAGATTCTGTAATTACAACTTACCTTCGGTCAAATAATTTTTTGTTTAGCTCCCAGGGGTTCATTTTTTGACACACCCCCCAAGTTATTATCATTTCTGGGTGTTGCCACTTGACTAACATGTCATGTATATCTCCGTATATATTTTGTTTAATATAATTTCTTCTTAACTTCTAAAAAAGTATAATTTGGTAGCACATGTGCCTAAATGAGTATATATATCTAGGGTTAATTATAAAAAATGTTAATTTGATTTAGCAATGCTAGCCTAAACATTAAAAAGTAGGGCTAAAATATCTCAATTTTCAGTTCATTGCAAAAATAGAATGACATTAAGTTTTTCGTTAATGTCACAGACGTAGCTAATCATGTTAGTTTTTTACCTGACACGTGTGTCTTTGTTTCAAACTTATTTGTTTGATAATAAATTAAATTAAAAAAACCTAAAACATAATTCCCAATTCGTAGGTTTACTTCTTGAGAGCTTATACTATAGTTGTGGCAACAACTCTGCAAACTTTTGATTGTAAGACTAAGCGTATGCATTCTATTCATCTATACATTCTTGATCAGCTATATTCGAGAAATGCAACCTTATTTGAATAGGAAGACAATCTACAAAAGGAAGACTTTTAACAATCATAGAGTGACATCCCATTCATGTACTTCTTGCAAAATATTTTTCAGAATTAAGTGAAAAAGACATTCATGGAACCTAATAGAAAATGCGTTTGGTGGGTTGATTTTACTTTTACCATGTGTTCCATTCCATTGAGCAATTTATAGTAGTACTCAGTATCATTAAATAACACCTTCTTATAAGATATTTCATTAGCTCCTGCATTGATGATCACCAAAGAATTACTAAGTATTGCCTTAGCATTGTCTTTTTCAACAATTTTTGAGTCTTTTTATGTAATATTTGAAATGACAAAGTTGCTTTAAAGGAGGAAGAATATTGAGCACTAATTATGTATCCCCTCAACCAGCTGATGCAAAGTTAACACTAGTAAATAGGTAGTAAGAAATAAATAGAAATTAGGCTTAAGGTTTTGTGTTTTTAATTTAATTGATTAAAAAAGAGATACATGACATGTCAAAAAATTTGAAGTTAACAAAAAACTTAATATTAGATTATTTTTATAACAAATTGAAAATGTTGATACTTTAACGCTACTTTTTAAAGGTCAGAATAGTATTATAAAACTTAGTAAAATTTTGGAATTTTTTATAATTAACCAATATATCTATGAAGTTTGTACAACCACCATGATACATTATAAAATCTCTTATCGTTCCATACATGATTGTAATTTTTATTAGAAAAGCAAAAAAATGTTGGAATAAATATTTTATGAAAAAATTAAGAAAATTATTTGGTTTGTGATAAAAAAATCTGAGAGACCTAATAAAAGGTTTAATGTTATGAGCCGAAACTCTATTTATCTAGCAAGTGTTTTGTATAATTGTTACATTTGGTTTTATAGATCTTTGGGGGTTTGTAATGGAGAAATTTATTATTATTTTAAAACTCACACAAGTTTCACGCTTAAGTTTTAGATTTAATTTCATACATACACTAAATTTTGTTTTATAAATATTTAAAAAAAAGTGTTAAATAACTTCAGGAAGAGAAAAAGAAACCTGAATTATGTATGGATGTATTAATCACTTAAAGAGGAAAAGTCATTGAGATTACGATAAGAACAGATTCACATAAATCAAATGAAGAACATTAAAAGATATATAAATTATATAAAGTGAGCCAACTTGGAAGTCAGAAAGACAGAAGAAGCGGTTAGAATGTTTTTCCTTTTGCTCTAAATACCAGATCCCCAGTAAGACTCCATCCAAGTTAAAATCTTATTTAAACATGCGACTGCCTGCCTCCGCCTACTCCTAGTCTCCTACTACTCTTCCTTTCGTCGCCAACTCACACATGCTGACTCCACTAACCGCCGCACGTGGCTCTTTCCTCTCTGACGTGTCCTTCTTATCACCGTTTTTATTTTACTGTCGGCTCCGAAAATAGAAAAAATCACTTGTCCTTTTCTCTTATTTTTAGGTTTTAAAATTTTCATTTTTTCTGGAACCGACTCTCACCTTCCTAGAACTTGCTCAACCGTGTCACAAGTGTCCAAATGAAGTGGCGTAAGCAGTGACAAAATACTCTTTAAGTTGTGGGCTATTGCCACGCACGCTGCCTGACTTGAGTGCCTCACACGTGTCCCTCCTTCTACTCATAAAATTTTAGGAACGTTATCTCTCACGTGTATTCTAGAAGTCCTGCTCGCCACGTGTCCCCCTATTTCTCTTTAAATTCCTCCCTCTGCCTTTCATTTTAAGTTTCAACAGCCGTCGCTAGCTACCCAAAGATAAGTATTTTCTTGAAAGGGTGAGAATGGTGAAAATGTCGACGGCCTTAGATTTACCCCCGGGGTTCAGGTTCCATCCAACTGACGAAGAGTTGGTGAAGCACTACCTCTGCCGTAAATGCGCCAATCAGTCGATTGCTGTCCCGATTATCGCAGAAATCGACCTCTACCAGTATGATCCATGGGATCTCCCAGGTTAGCTATTCTCGCTTTTCACCCTTCAAATTATAGGCACTTGGTTTGTTTTCTTATTGATTTCTGATTTAATAAAATAGGTATGGCTTTGTACGGGGAGAAAGAGTGGTACTTCTTTTCGCCACGAGACAGGAAGTACCCGAACGGTTCGAGGCCGAACCGGGCTGCAGGGACTGGGTATTGGAAGGCTACCGGGGCTGATAAACCGATTGGTCAACCGAAGCCTCTCGGAATTAAGAAAGCTTTAGTATTTTACTCCGGCAAGGCTCCTAAAGGGGAGAAATCTAACTGGATTATGCACGAGTATCGTCTTGCTGATGTTGATCGCTCCATCCGCAAGAAAAATAGTCTAAGGGTACGCACTTTAATCTTACGTATTTGGTGAAATAACGGTTGAAATTGAGACACTGAGATTCGTGGTTTAATTAACAGGTTGTTTAGAAATAATGTTGATCAGATATGGACTACCAGGGGAACATTCTTCTTTATGACTTAAATTATTTGTAGTGATGTGCGGTGAAAGAGTCATAGTTAGTGTACACGATAGTCCAAGTGGACGTTCCTAAGTTTCTTGCTTGCTTGCCTGCAGCTTGATGATTGGGTGCTCTGCCGCATATATAACAAGAAAGGGGTGATTGAGAAGCAAGAAGCCGTCAAAGTTGGTGGCCGAAGGGCGGAGTCTGTGGACTTGTTCGAGGATAAGAAGCCTGAGATTATGCGGCCGCCGCCGGCTCCACTGCCTTCGTCGTCAGCTGCTGCAGCTGCGACAGAGCTGCCGAAGGATTATATGTATTTCGACACATCTGATTCGGTGCCGAAGCTGCACACTGATTCCAGCTGCTCGGAGCACGTGGTGTCGCCGGAGTTCACGTGCGAGGTGCAGAGCGAACCAAAGTGGAAGGACTGGGGGTCCGGTGTAAACCCCCTCGAATATTCGTATAATTATATGGATGCCGGTATGGACAATTCTTTCGCGTCGCAGTTTCAGGGGAGTGCTCAGGTGTATCCCCTTCAGGATATGTTTATGTACCTGCCGAAATCGTTTTAGGGACAGAGCTTTGAATAGATCACATGGTCTTTAGTAGGGCA
>JANZLD010000006.1:24955766-24975069 GCA_026413575.1 Erythroxylum carthagenense | reverse complement strand
CATAATATATTATTAACAAGTCATAATGTTAATACATGAATCACAAATATCCATTGGCCTAGGGCACACTACTAACACAAAGATCACACTTTTTGACTATGAATGTTGGGCATCGGAATCGGGGTCCAACATGTTTGATATCAGAAAAAGAAGATGAACCAATAATAGTTAAGCTGATTTCTTGGCATACGCTCACGTCTTATGATAGTTGGGCTCCGAAAACAGGGTCTAACAAATCTCCACTAATTTCATATCGACAATGCTTGGGATTCTAGGAGCACCTGTCTTGTATACGACTACGTTTTATCGTTTTCTCCGTTACGAGAAAATGATGTCTCCTTCAAGATCCAATTTTGATTATACCAAGAAGAACATGCTTAGAGTCTCATTTTCTTTGCATTATTTGAATACATTCATTACAAGATCAAATTCTCTCTTTCGATTGAAAAGTTATATTTAATCGTAATAGTTAATTGCATTGTTTATATAACTTATGGTATAAATGGGTTGCAACTTTTTAGTAATTAATTACAATTTTTTACAAAATATTTAGAAACAAATTTATAATACAAAAGTAAATATTAGAATGTGTAATAATTATGCGAATTTAAAATGTGTACTTAACAATTAGTTTAATTCACTTATATATATATATATTGATTTAAAAATAAATTTAAAGCTTTTTAAGAGTAAAATTTGTAAGAATACTAATTTTGTAGGTTTTAAATTATAAATTAAAATTTATAACTTACAGTTAAAGAGTGTTTGTATTCGTAATAATAGTTCTTCATTCCAATAAAATGCTTACCTGTAACTTTCTATACCTTCATCTTCCCCGTTGGATATAGCTAAGCCAGCAAATATCAAGCTTGCTCATAAGCCTCGTGTCACTTATTGGCCTCAAGAAAGCACGGAAGCATTAAGAGCATGTGCATTTTTACATTGAAACGTTGCCTTGATAAGACTCTAGACCCTGTTTCCATGGAATTGCCATAAGCTAACCAAGCAAAATTTCCCAATTTTCTCATTTCAATAGATAGCAGCTTATTATAACTCCTTTAAGAACCAAAAGCTTTTTACTTCATTTATATCCATCCAAACTCTTTCACGTGGTAAGCAAATGACGAATGATGGAATGGAACAGGCGTCCTTTACATAGAGCAATTGGCCTCCAAGCCATTAATTAAGTAGCCTTTCCTTTTTCCATTTCTCTCTCCAGGGAAGGAACAATTTCGTCGGATTTTTAAGTGGGCTGCTAATTTTGATTTCAAGGGTCAATTTAGGATGTTTCGAATGTAAAGTCCAAAGGATGTCAAAGCCAAACCAGAATTCGGGTAATTTGTGTAGCAGTAGACATGGCAGACATGCAGAGGACAAACTGTTTTGACCTTCACCGATCTCGAGAACAATAGGACAAGAGTGAGCTTGTTCGGGACGCAGAAGCACGTGCGTTGCAGATTGTGGACCTTACCTTACCGCCGTTTGGTTAAATAAAATTCGACACAAGCAAATAGCTGCAGTGACATTGTTTTACAAAAATATATACGGCAGCTAGCTTCTTCCTTTCCCCGTAATGATACGTATGGTACAGTTTTGTCCTTTTGTAGTACGTTCTAAACGAAGGAGCGTAAATGGCGGATCAAGAGCAGCAGTTGTACAACACGATTGACGTACATAAATTTAGTGTTTAAATGACATTGCATAGCGTAGGGCCGAGTCAAACAAGGAGATTACATTTTGTTTTCTGTTTGTTTATTTATTATCTTATTAATTGAGTTAATTAAAATTTAAAATACAAAAACTAAAATAAACAAAAAAGTAAGCTTCCAAAAAATCTTTATTTACAAACGAAGTTGAAAAAAAAAACTAAATAAAATAGTGTAGTTATTTGATTATTTTGTGTTGATATAGTCAGGAAGGGATTTTCAGTTGAGAATAAAAGAAAAGACTGGCTAAAATACGAAATAATTTATTGTTTGAATCTTCTAGTTTTGGCAACAAAGCTGAGGATGAGGTTTTGTTTGTTACGTAGAATAATGGAAGAATAATAAAAATTGGATGGTTATAATTTATGCAAACAAACTGAAAAAGCGGGAACATTTATGCATATTTTATTTGCTCATATAACAAATAGGCAAATTTAGTTACTCTTCAAAGCTTCTCGTTTTGTTAGAGTTTAGGTTATATTTGGTTAGATGTAAAATTTTTAATAGAATGAAATGATTTATAATGGATTGAAATATAAATAAATGTAATATTAGAAAATTATTGTTTGTAATGAATGAAATAGGTCATAATATAATATATATAATGAAATATTGTTTGAATGAATGTTTATAATATAACATAGTGTAAAGTTGTTTATCATTTTATATTACACAGTAAACCTTCTAAATTAGAGGTGTTCTATTTTTACTATTAATGATGGAATGAGATATAATATGAAATCCTCATTTTTCATCTCATTTTATTCCATTCTATTATAAAATATTTTCTTAAACGATGGAATAATATTACATTCCATTTCATTTTGTTATAAAACTCTTAATTAAGTATAATTTTAGAAAGGGTCACGATCATCATAACTTTTTTATATTTTTAAAAAGAACTATTTCTGTAACTTAAATTTATAATTTTATGATTATAGAAGCAACTTTGTTGATTTGTTCAACGTAATTAATTAGTAACATATAGGTAAAGATAAGAAAGAAGAATTGTAGTAATAAGCATTACAACTGCGACAGGTAGTGTAACTTATGTGGCATTCAGGGGGATCCTTGAGCTAGAAAAATTACATGACGTGTCGAATGTTCACATTTAAAAAAACTTCCAAGAAAATGAGGAGAGAAAAGAAAAGGAATCCCAAGAAGAAAGGCTGAGAATATTTGACCCTCCCCCAACCCCAAGCCAACGCCAACAATCACTCTCCCCCAATGGTAAATTTATCTTTATTTACAAAAATACAAAATTGGATAAGAAACTTAACTTAGAAAATCCCTTTACATATGAAATGAGATGAAAAGCCAAAGCAGGAAAACAAAAGAAACTAAAAAGACCATCACCATCATCACACTCCCTCCCACTTTCTCTCTCTTCTGTGCATCTCCATTTACGACCATCACATTCTCCTTCCGTTAAGCTCTCTCTCACTTCTCAATTTCCAGGTGCGTTCTCCTTTTTAACATTTTCTTTTTCTGCGCATTCTATACGTATGAATGTACACTTCCAGCTCTACAGTAAGTTTCTTTTCTTTTGGATGCAAAATGCCAGGAAAATGACCTTTTTCTTGCCCTAGATTCTGCTGCTGCTACACCTACGATCCGATCTCCGTACTCTCACTGTCCTTTTTCTTTCTTTTTTGCATAAATTGCTTTTGTTTGTTTTGCATTTTAATTTCTGAATTCCACCTCTCACTCACTTTCATGTCCGATTGCTCATCTCTCTCTCTCTTTACATATGTGTATGAACAACTGCATGTATCTAGCCATTGTTTTCTATTAGGCGCTAACTGTGCATGAAGGATCTCGTTTATTGTCGTTGTAGAGTGTGTTTGGGTGGTTATGCGAGGGGCTATAGTATTGGGTGAGACCTGGCGCCGTGCAATTCATTTGTTTGTGTACTGAGGACGGAGAGGTGAGGATTGTGGCTGCGGAGGTAGGAGGATGGTGTTTTTGGATTGCTGCCGATGATCCTGCTCATTTTCAGATAGCTACAAGGAGGGAGTTCTCTGGCATCTGCATTTTCAGCGAGGTTTTTTTCGTTTCTAATTTTAATAATTCCTTGTTATTTGATTGGCTTTTTTAGATTTTCAGTCCTCAAGTTTTAGGGGGTGCCTTCTGGTTAATGGACGTAGCTATGTCATTCTTCTTCTTCTACTACTTTTTTTTCTTGTTATGCTGGAAATTTTAATTATGGGTGCTAAGCAAGGCTTTGAATTTTGGAAATTACCACACTGGTGTATTCTTTTCCTCTTGGCTGCTTGTTTTTATTTTTTAATTTTGTTTGAGATGGTCTCCTCGAGATTGGTTAGTGACATTAGGTAACTTGGGTCTGATTATTTGAATTTTGATCTGCTTATCGAAAACAAAATTGCCTGTTCTGATTACTGACTAATTCACAGTTTTACTCCATTACTGCAAGTGAACTCTTACCTCATGTACTGGTTTTTCTCATCTCCTGTTTGGGTCCTCCCTGTTATTTCAATGTACTGAGAGTTGGTTACTTTGCAACAGGTCAATCGGAGTTGCAGTGTATTCATAAGTTGGTGCAGATGTCAAAGTCTCCCTCCTGTAACCTTCAAGAAGTGAAGCCCTCATCTACTTCTCTGGCTTGGTTAGTGTCCTTCAAGTTGGAGTTAATTATTTGCTGTTGCAGATTAAATTTCTGTAACACCCTGTATTTTAATCATGGGAAAGGAAACAATGAGGGGAAATGCACTGGAATGGACTTTCTTTGGACTTAATAGAGTTAAAGAGTGCATAATAATTTAATAAAAACTTCAGTCTGAGTTAAAAGTGATAATGGATTTAAAGGTCCATCTATTGCTTATAGTGTATGAAATGTTGCTACTTTCAGGGAGTTGAATGGGAAACCAATAAATGATAGCCAAGAAAAAACAATGACTACGGTTTCTGGCTTTGTCGAAAAGCTACATGCCAAAATATCTCCATCACATGCAAAGGAACTTGCAACTACTTCTCAGGCTAGGTTAGTGACATTCTCTAAAATAAAAAGTTACTGAATATTATATCTTTGCATTGGGTTGTTTATTTTCTTTAATAGCCTGCATGAAAATGGGGGCATTAAAACATAGCCTAGGAAAATATGCTAGAAATGTGTATTCTAATGACCCAATCACTAAATTGCAAAACCATTTAATCTGAACTTGAATGAGTGCCTGACTTATAAAGGATTTAGAGCTTTAGCTTGTAAGATTTGTTAATTTTGGAAAATTGTGTTCACATTACATTCAGGGAATCAAATGGAGAAACAGAAGTTGACAACCCTGAAAATACAATGGTTACAGTTGCTGGCTTCATTGAGAAGCTTCATGCCAAAGTATCATCAGCACATGAGAAAGAACTTATCACAGCACGATTGCTTGGTCTTGTCAGAGGAAGAAAAGAAGCTAGGGCAGTCATTGGATCCCATTCACAGGCAATGCCTTTGTTCATATCAATTTTAAGGAATGGTACTACAGGAGCAAAAGTAAATGTTGCCGCAACTCTAAGTCTCCTATGCCAAGATGATGAATTACGAGTAAAGGTACTTCTTGGGGGGTGCATCCCACCTTTACTCTCTCTTCTGAAGTCTGAATTTATTGAGGCTAGGAAGGCAGCAGCAGAGGCAATATATGAAGTTTCTTCTGGTGGGCTGTCAGATGACCATGTTGGTAAGAAAATATTTGTTACAGAAAGTGTAGTACCAACTCTATGGGATCAGCTTAATCCAAAGAGCAAGCAGGACAAAGTTGTGCAGGGATTTGTCACTGGGGCATTGAGAAATCTTTGTGATAGTAAGGACAATTTTTGGCAAGCGACACTCGTGGCTGGAGGAGTGGAGATCATTGTGGGCCTTTTGTCTTCTGATAATGCTGCTACGCAGTCAAATGCAGCTTCTCTCTTGGCCCGTCTGATGCTTGCTTTCAGTGATAGCATTCCCAAAGTAATTGATTCTGGAGCCATCAAAGTTTTGCTTATACTTGTTGGTCAGAAAAATGATGTCTTCGTTCGCGCCAGTGCTGCTGATGCATTGGAAGCTCTTTCCTTCAAGTCAGTAAGTGCTAAGAAAGCTATTATAAATGCAGATGGCATTTATATTCTCATTGGGGCTGTTGTTGCTCCTTCTAAAGAGGGTATGCAAGGAGAGGCCGCCCAGGCTCTGCAGGCTCATTCATCACAAGTGTTGGCAAATATATCTGGTGGCATGTCCGCTTTGATTCTACATCTTGGAGAGCTGTCGTGTGCCCCTCGCTTATCAGCACCAGTTGCTGATATAATAGGAGCACTTGCTTATGTTTTGATGATCTTTGAACAAAAGTCTATTGTGGATAGTGAACCTTTTGATGCTTCAAAGATAGAGAACATACTGGTAAAGCTACTGAAACCTCGTGATAACAAACTAATTCAAGAGCGTGTTCTTGAGGCTATGGCAAGTCTTTATAGCAATAGCTACCTGTCAAGATGTATTGATCATGCAGAAGCTAAGAAGGTTCTTATTGGACTCGTAACGATGGCTGTTGGGGATGCTCAAGAGGGTCTAATACTTTCTGTAACCAGCCTATGCCGTGATGGAGTAGGCATTTGGGAAGCCATTAGAAAGAGAGAAGGAATTCAGTTACTGATATCATTGTTGGGCTTATCCAGTGAACAGCATCAAGAGTACGCTGTTTGGTTCCTGGCAATCTTGACAGACCAGGTTGATGATAGCAAGTGGGCAATTACTGCTGCTGGAGGCATTCCTCCACTGGTGCAACTATTAGAGATTGGGTCTCAGAAAGCAAGAGAAGATGCTGCACATGTGCTTTGGAATCTGTCTTGTCATAGTGAAGATATCCGAGCCTGTGTTGACAGTGCAGGTGCTGTTCCAGCATTTTTATGGCTTTTAAAAAGTGGTGGACCTAAAGGTCAAGAAGCTTCAGCTATGACGCTGATGAAGCTTATCCAAACATCTGATTCTGCAACAATTAATCAGTTATTAGCTCTGCTCCTAGGAGACACACCTAGCTCAAAGGCCCATGTAATAAAAGTTATTGGTCATGTGCTTACAATGGCATCATATGAGGATCTTTTGCACAGGGGATCTGCAGCAAATGAGGCATTAAGTTCTCTTGTCCAGGTTCTGAGCTCAAATAATGAAGAGACTCAAGAGTATGCAGCTTCTGTCCTTGCTGATTTATTAAGCACACGGCAAGATATCTGTGATAGTCTTGCAACTGATGAGATTTTGCAACCTTGCATGAAGCTTTTGAACAGTAATAATACTCAAGTTGTTGCCACACAGTTAGCTCGAGCTTTGAGTGCTTTGTCACGTCCACTGAAGACTAAAACTACTAACAAGATGCATTATATTGCAGAAGGTGATGTCAAGCCTTTGATTAGGTTGGCTAAAACATCTTCCATTCAAGCTGCTGAAACTGCGGTTGCCGCTCTGGCCAATCTTCTTTCTGATTCCCAAATTGCTGCTGAAGCCCTTGCTGAAGATGTTGTAGCTGCTTTGACAAGAGTCCTGGGTGAAGGGACTTTACAGGGAAGAAAACATGCTTCACGGGCTATTTATCAATTGCTGAAGCATTTCCCAGTGGGTGATGTTCTTAGGGGAAATGCACAGTGTCGATTTGTTGTACTTGCAATTCTTGATTCATTAAATGCAATGGATTTACATGGTGCAGATACTGCAGATGCTTTAGAAGTGATTGCAGCACTGGCCAGGATGAAACAAGGTGTCAACCATACTTCCCCAACTTGGTCTGCCCTTGCTGAAGCACCTTCAAGTTTGGCATCCCTAGTGTACTGTCTAGCTGAAGGGCCACCTTACCTGCAGGATAAAGCCATAGAGATCTTGTCTAGACTTTGTGGGGATCAACCAGCCATGCTTGGTGACCTATTGATCACAAAATCAACAATAATAGGTTCTCTAGCCAACAGAATAATGAACTCCTCAAGCTTAGAAGTGAGAGTTGGGGGAACTGCATTACTTATATGTGCAGCCAAAGAGAACCGACAGCAGTCAATGGAAGCACTTGATGCATCTGGATACGCAAAGCCCTTGATATATGCTTTAGTGGATATGATGAAGAAAAATTGTAGCTATTCATCTTTGGAAATAGAGGTGAGAAGTCCGAGAGTATATTTTGAAAGATCAGTATTTCAGGAGGTCGATGAGTTTGATCTTGTTGATCCAGCCACTGTTTTAGCTGGTACTGTTGCCTTGTGGTTGTTATCTATCACCTCTTCTTATCAAGTAAAGAACAAACTCGTCATAATGGAAGCTGGTGGACTTGAGGTCCTTTCTGACAAACTTTTGAGTTATACTTCAAATTCGCAGGTATGGTTTCATTAGCTTTATGAAATTGTTTGCAATCTGCTAATGCTGCACTCATTTGGATGGGTTTCTTCATTGGTATCCTTGAGATTAACTCTGATGACTCATAGCTTTCATGAAGGAATTACTTTCGCCTTAAGTAGATTAATGAAGCATTTTAAGACAGATAATCCAATAGGAAACTGTACTTATAATGGAGCTCGGCTTGGGTAAGTAAAAGTAGCAGGAGGGGTCTTAAATTTCTGAAGAGGTGAACAGTGATAATGGCAATTCAGTTTGGCCAGTCTATGCATTCATAAGTTAGTTCAACCATATCTTATTATGAAAGGTAAAAGGATTTGTTGAAATTTTTTTTGTTGGAGTGTATAATTTACAGTATTAACTTTAATTTTCTTTCATAACTGAAAAATGTTAGCTCCTGTTTATTGCAATTCTTTAATTTGTGCTTCTGTGCCATGGGTTATTATACACTTTTGGCATTCAAATATCTCATCAAAATTTGATTTCTAAGGGAAAGCTTGTCTTTCTTTTTCAGGCAGAATTTGGGGATACAGAGGGTATATGGATTAGTGCATTGCTTCTGGCTATCTTATTCCAAGATGCAAATGTTGTGCTGTCTCCCACAACAATGCGCATTATACCTTCACTTGTTCAATTACTGAAATCTGACGAAATAATTGATAGATATTTTGCTGCCCAGGCAATGGCTAGTCTTGTCTGTAGTGGAAGTAAGGGGATAAGTCTCACAATTGCAAATTCTGGTGCTGTTGCTGGGTTAATATCATTGATTGGTCATATAGAGTCAGACATGCCAAACCTTGTGGCTTTATCAAAAGAATTTTCTCTGCTGCAAAATCCTGGTCAAGTTACTCTGGAACAAATTTTTGGAATTGAAGATGTTAGACTAGGTTCTGTTGCACGCAAATCCATTCCTCTGTTAGTGGATCTGTTGAAACCTTTGCCTGATAGGCCACGTGCCCCTCCAATTTCTGTTCGACTGCTAAGTCATATTGCTGATGGAAGTGATTCAAATAAGTTAACCGTTGCTGAAGCTGGAGGTCTAGATGCCTTGACTAAGTATCTATCTTTGAGTCCCCAGGACTCTACAGAGGCCTCTATAGCTGAGCTATTGAGAATCCTATTTAGCAATCCTGATATTATTCGGTATGAAACATCATTGAGTTCATTAAATCAACTAATAGCTGTTCTACGTTTGGGATCAAGAGATGCTAGGTTTAGTGCTGCAAGGGCTCTTCATGAACTTTTTGATGCTGACAACATCAGAGACTGTGAATTAGCCAGGCAGGCTATTCAACCTCTTTGTGACATGCTTAACACTGCTTCAGAGATTGAGCAAGAGGTTGCTCTTGCTGCCTTGGTCAAGCTTGCTTCAAGAAATACTTCAAAGGCAGCTTTGTTCGTTGATGTGGAAGGTTATCCCCTTGATAGTCTGTACAAAATATTGTCTTCTGCATCATCCTTAGAATTGAAGAGAGATGCAGCAGAGCTATGCATAATTCTATTTAGCACTGCAAAATTTAGAGAAGATTCGATTGCCTCTGAATATATACCTCTTCTTGTATCTCTATTTCAGTCAGATTCAATTTCAGCTACAGAGTCAGCAGTCTGTGCTTTAGATAAATTACTGGACAATGAAAGACTGGTAGAGCTTGCAGCAGCTTGTGATGCTGTTGTCGATAATCTACCTAGCTTCGTTTGTGGGACAAATTATCGACTTATTGAGGGTAGCATTTGTGCTATGACAAAGTTGGGAAAAGACAGGGCCCAGCGAAAAATGGATATGGTCAAAGGAGGAGTTATAGATAAATGTCTTCAGTTGCTTCCTGTTGCACCCATCTCCTTGTGCTCTGCAATTGCAGAACTGTTTCGCATTTTGACAAACAGTGGTGCAATTGCTAGAAGTTCCGATGCTGCTAAAATTGTGGAACCCCTTTTTATGGTTTTACTTCGTCCAGATTTCAGTTTGTGGGGACAGCATAGTGCCTTGCAAGCACTTGTAAATATACTGGAGAAACCACAGAGCCTTGCAACATTGAAACTCAGTCCCAGTGATGTCATTGAACCTCTAATTTCTTTTCTTGAATCCCCATCTCAAGCCATTCAGCAGCTGGGCACAGAACTTTTATCTCATCTTCTTGCACAAGAGCATTTTCAACAGGATATTAATACAAAAACTGCTGTTGTTCCACTAGTGCGGCTAGCAGGAATTGGAATAGTGAACCTTCAGCAGACTGCTATAAAGGCATTGGAAAAGATATCCATAAGCTGGCCAAAGGCAGTTGCCAATTCTGGCGGCATATTTGAGTTGGCAAAGATAATCAATCAAGAGGATCCTCAACCACCACTTGAACTGTGGGAAACTGCTGCTTCAGTTCTCTCAAATGTCCTGCACTTCAAAGCAGAATATTACTTTAAAGCACCTCTGGTGGTTCTTGTCAAAATGTTGCTTTCTAATGTTGAGAGCACTATCAACACTGCTCTAAATGCCCTACTTGTTCATGAAAGAACTGATGCTTCTAGTGCAGTGCAGATGGCTGAAGCTGGTGCGATAGATGCCTTGTTGGACCTATTAAGATCCCATCAATGTGAAGAATTATCCGCAAGATTACTTGAAGCCTTATTTAACAACCTTAGAGTGCGAGAGATGAAGGTTTCCAAATATGCAATTGCACCTTTAGCACAATATCTGTTAGATCCACAAACCAGATCAGAGACCTGTAGACTTCTTGCAGCTTTGGCTCTTGGAGACCTCTCCCAACAGGAAGGACTTGCTAGGGCTAGTGATTCTGTTTCAGCATGTCGTGCTCTTGTAAGCTTGCTTGAAGATCAGCCATCTGAAGAAATGACTATGGTAGCAATTTGTGCATTGCAGAACTTTGTCATACACAGCCGGACTAACAGGCGAGCTGTTGCTGAAGCAGGTGGTATATTAGTGGTACAGGAACTTCTGCTGTCTTCTACTTCCGAAGTTGCTAACCAGGCTGCAACAATGATCAAATTTTTATTTTCTAATCACACCCTCCAAGAGTATGTATCAAATGAGCTCATTAGATCTTTGACAGGTAAGTTAAATGGAAGTTTTCATCCATCCTCATTTTCTCCTTGTTCAGAGATTTTTGCTATGCTTTGTTGACCATTTCATGTATCTGATTTAATATACCTCCAATTTTTTAGACTATAGCTTGAAAACTAAAAGTAGGGAAAATTTTAAAAAAAGGGCCCATCACTGGAAATAGTTATTAAGAGTATCCACCAACTTCTAAACTTATCAAACTTATTTATGAAAAGGAGCAATCATCAACTTTTATACATACCAACTCATGATAATAGTTTCGTGGTGTTTCAGTGTAAAATGACTGATCTCTGCACCTAGTTGATAATGAATGTCACTAAATTGAAAACAATTAAAGATATGCCTTTGTAAAATATTTTCTACATTTACTTTATAGGAATGCCGTCTGCAGAGGTCAATAATTTGGATTTGTTTCTATCAAATAATTGACTTGCTTCTTGTTGGAGGTAAGTGTATAATTGTAAATCAGGTACAAGATCAATAGCCTCTCTTAGCATATATTTTAGTATATAGCCTCATTTAAAGCTGTCTCAAAAATTAGTTGATGTGTTGACGGTACTGGAGATGGGATTTGAGGGTAATTTATGCATAGATAGTGAGGGAAAAAAATTTAATCCTCTTAATTGACCTAAATTCCTACTTTAGTCCTCCTAATTTAAGACCTACATACTAAAAATTTTCAATACAGTTTTTATGTCATAAAGCGTTACCAAATATAAATTTGTTTATTTGAATTGTGCCTATAGGTAGTGAACAGCAATAATTACTTCAAATTATCACACAAATCTTTAAGGTTATTACTCAGTGTAGGTCTTGGCGGTAGATTGCAACTCTTATTAAGTATTTATGTGATAATTGAATTAATATTTGGTACATAGACCATGAATAAACATATTGTTGCATATTAATTTTACGTTTGACATTGTATATTAGACAAAATTGCAGTTGTGTTGATAATATGGCTTGAATTTTTTTTTATATACGAGAATTCAGATAAAATTGAAGTAGAAGAATTGAAATGGAAATTGAAATAAAATAGGACTGGAAGTTAGTTTATTCTATAGTTGATATCACCATAGCTAGCACTAAACAATGACACATAAAACTTGATTTAATGCTGGTAGCTTTTTTCATTTCTTATTCATTATTTCGATTGTAGTTTACATTAGATCTGAATATAAAGCATGTTATTTTGGGCAGCTGCACTAGAGAGGGAGTTGTGGTCTGCAGCAACTATCAATGTACAGGTCTTGAAAACCTTAAATGTTATATTCACCAACTTCCCTAAGCTCCATGTTTCTGAAGCAGCTACATTGTGTATCCCACATTTGGTAAATGCACTTAAGTCTGGTTGTGAGGCTGCTCAGGAGTCTGCATTGGAGACCCTATGTTTGTTGAAACAGTCTTGGTCCACCATGCCAATAGATATTGCAAAATCTCAGGCAATGGTAGCTGCTGAAGCCATTCCCATTCTGCAAACACTGATGAAGACCTGTCCACCAAGTTTCCATGATAGAGCAGATTCATTGTTGCACTGTTTACCTGGTTGTTTGACTGTCACAGTTAATCGTGGAAACAATCTAAGGCAGGCGTTGGGAGCGATAAATGCTTTTTGCCGATTGACAATAGGCAATGGACCTGCACGACAAACTAAGGTACATTTTATATTTTTTGGGTGCCCATAACTTAGCCATTAACTAGTGGCTGACGTCAATTGATCTTCTTATTCGGATATACTTGGAGAGTTAAAATTTGCTTTTCCCACCAATGATTGATCTGCTACTAGTGTGTGCACAACTTGTCATATTGTTGGAATCGCAAGAAAATTTCTTCAAGTTTGTTTGTACTAAGGAAGAAGAAGTGCTTGGACTTAGTGGATTCATGATGATTGGCATTATATTTGGATTTATATTTTAAATTAAGAAAAACTTCTCTGCCAAAGTTCAAGATTTTCAAAAAAGAATTATGTTGTACAACTACTAGAAGTAAACCAAATACTGATTATACATGCAATTTCTTATCGTCAATATGTAGCTACATCTCACACTTAAGGATGCCAATGTTTTCAGGTTGTAAGCCATTCTAACTGTCCTGAATGGCAAGAAGGATTCACATGGGCCTTTGATGTACCTCCAAGGGGGCAAAAGCTTCACATTATATGCAAAAACAGGAGTACTTTTGGAAAGGTAACCAAGGTTCAATGTAGATGATTTTAGTATGTTGGTCAATAGTGGACTCAATTGCTGGAGTTGTCACACTGGTGCCTGTCTGTAACTTCTTTTTGGTTGAAGTTTACTTTTATACCAGATTTGAATTATGATTTTTTTTCTTTTTTTAGTCAACCCTGGGAAGAGTGACCATCCAAATCGACAAAGTTGTGACAGAAGGAGTATACAGTGGGATATTTAGTCTCAACCACGAAAGCACCAAGGACGAATCATCCAGATCTCTTGAAATCGAGATTCTCTGGTCCAACAGGACGCAAGATTAATGGTGTTTAAACAGAAACAAGGTACTTGTGGAGTAGCTGCGTTGGTGATATTAGATACAGCAAGCTTGCATTAATAATAGGTGCCGAATGCCGTTCAAAGGCTGTGGGGAGAACAACTAATGTTCTTTCATCTTTTATCATATGGAGATGCAATAGTCTACTTGTAAGTATTTGGGTCATTCGAGGTGCATTTTTGTAGTAAAAAAATTGGCATAAGAAAACCATGTAAATTTTAAAAGACGAGATAATTTGTAGGCTGAAAACTGACAACGGGTTGTTCACATACACACTTAGTAGGGAAACGTAAAAGCTATTACAGAATTTTGTTGTACAGGTCACTCCTTAGGCTCAAAACATGATAGAGAACAATTAGCATTGGAAAACATCACATCAAGGTTTTTATTAACTTGAAATGGTAGGACTGAAATGTCTTACTTGTAATGAGTTGTTATTTGCATGCCTAGTACAGAGTCATTATCGGCAAATTGATTGCCATTATTGTTAGCTTGATTTGCAAATTTAAATCTGGCAATGATTGACCTACTAATTTTCCATACGCAATCTTTAAAGCCATTATAGGCCTTGGCAGAAGCGAGAAAAATGAAGCAGGGACTCAGCTGCTGGTAATACCGAGGGCATGAACAAAATAATAACAAAATACAGCTTGACTAACAAGATCAAGAGTTCCTAGTCCTACAAAATAACAGTTTAAGAGACTTGACTGATACCCTTAAACACTTTGAATTACAGAGTCGAGATTTTGCATACTCCAAATATTCAAGACCCAAAGCTAATGTATATGGTTTAAACCAGAAAACGCAGGAAAGATAAAACCATATATTTACTACTTTGCAGCAGCAAGAAGTGCAGATCGTGCCCGGGTAAAAGAAGAAACGAGTGATCCAAGTTGTAGCTTATCATTACACCCAAAGCTTAATCGGTACCTGAAGATTTAAAAAAAAGTCATAAATCAACCTACGCAAGATTTTAGGGTCATGATGAATTCAACATTTTGGATGTTGTTAAACATCATCATTTTGTCCTTGTTTACATGTTTTCCAAGAATGTGATGACAGAAAGAAGACACATTGTGAGCAGGCATTTGCAAAATCAATCAATAAAGACAAAGATTAAATGACGTGCAAATACATACTCTATGTCAGCCAAATCATTAATCAACTGAACTCGAACATCTGATGGCATCTTAATCTTGAAAACAAACCTGGTAGAATGGAATGAAATGGGATCAACTGATTTTAGTTTAAAGAAGTTAATAGCTAAAGCATTTCATTTACATTGTCACTTCTCTAACAATATCCACCAAGGCCAATCCTTTTGTTGTCTTCATCTTAGAAATTCCTAGGAAGCATGAGAAATTATTAGTAGCAATCACAATCATAGTTTGCACAAAATAACATATATAAAACAAATGGCAGTGTATGGGGAAACAGATCAGTGAATACTTTTGTAACTTTCTACAAAGGTTTCATTCAGAAGCCAGTAACATATTTGCTCAATGTCTTTGGGCAATGGATTTCCAGTACATAGGTAAACAGCTTCTTCTGTAATTTGTTGAGAAGCCATGTATGTTGACTGCATTTATCAGGAAATTAGATTTCACAATGCAAATTTGTTGTTACAAAAAAAATTGACCAACAGAAGATAGAATGCATGTGACATCAATTTAAGGGATGCACGTGACATCAATTTAAGGGATATAGATATTCTTTAAATGCAGTTAATCTATTCAGAAGATGCTGAATAATTTCTATTAACAACCGAAAACAAAATGAAAAGCATAATAAAAAGCTCTGTTTGCATTAAAGACGCATCCATATAAAGAGAATATGAAGAATAGAGTCAAGGGCCAGAACACGTTCCATGCATATTGACCAAGTTACAAGACTCAGCATTCAAACTGGCAGTCCAGAAGAATTAGGTGGTGGATGGGACCACACACAGCAAACGGTTGTTGATAGATCTCAATACAGGACAATGATCAGATAAACCATACATTTTGAAGTCTGAAGGCAAATGGCTTTCCTTTCCATCAACAGAATGAGAAACTTAAGCTCGTATTAGCATTTAAGGATTTTGTTATGCTAGATGGACAGAAAGTCATGACAAGAACAATACTAAGACAGGACCACTAAAACATTTGAGGACAAAATGATGACACAGTACATTCCACATTTAACAGAGGAATAAAATCTGAACAAAAGATATTTTACATTTTTGAATTATGAGTTATTGGCTTTGAGTCACATCAAAATACAAATGCATATACCCAATATGCGAAAAGCCTAAAACGCAATTACAACACCAAAATGATTCCTTTTGTTGAAAACATGAAATTAAACAAACTCAGAACCTGTAGTATGTTTAAAGCCTTTCTCATATCACCATTGCTAAGCCGTACAAGCGCCTCTAAACCACTCTCAGTTACATCAAGCCTGATTCAAGGTAAAAATGTTAAAGAATGAAATAAGGCAGATAGATGGTCCAAGAAGCAAAAGGTTTTCTATCAAACTTCCTGGCCAAATTAAGACCATTTATGATCTCAAATTTCTGAAACCCAGAAAGATGATCAGTTATTAGAAGAAACCTATATGGCATGCACTGGGGTTTATCAGCCTTGTAGAAACATAAGCAGTCTTTACAGCCCCCGATATATGAGACTTCAAAGGAGCAATGACTTTAGAGGAAAATATTACTTACCCTTCAACCTTTATAACATATCTAAGTCGCTCAACAACATGCACAGGATCAAGAGGAGCAAACCGAAATCGAGTGCATCTAGACTGTAGGGCTGGAATAATCTTGTTCACTTGATTACAAATAAGTGCAAAGCGAGTACTCTTAGTGTATTTCTCAATTACTGCAGGGTGAAGAAACATAAAAATATTGTTTATGACAAATAGTGAACTGATTTTGGGACAGACAAGAATTGACCATTCACACATTTTACCTCTACGCAAGGCAAATTGTGCATCCTTTGTCATGGCATCTGTCTCATCTAGTAGGACCAGCTTTACAGATGACTTAGAGCTGAAAGCATCAAACCATTTAGCAATCAGTTAAAAGATACTGCCCAGAGCAAACATTTTCAAACCAAAAGGGCTGCACAGGATCTTCTTGGGAAAAAAAAAGGTAAAACTGTAACATAATATGTTGCCACGAAAGTGTAGCAATAACAGAAAACAAAAATGCAATGTGAGTCTGTGTGTAAGTGAAAGGGTCAGTGATCAATCAGATCCAACTGTAGGCAACTTAGAGTATGGAACTACCAATTTACATAATACAAACATTAAAATCAAACTAAAGGGAAGTACCCAAATGAGAAGCTCTGCGTACTAGCAAAGTCTTGTATCTGTTGGCGCACGACGTCAATTCCCCTGTCATCGGATGCATTAAGCTCCAAAATCATGTTGTGGTACTGTGCTCCGTATAGTTTGCGTGCCACAGCAAGAATGGTGGACGTTTTACCCGTCCCAGGAGGGCCATAGAGTAAGAGATGGGGCAATCTGTTCTCACTGGTGAGCCTATCAACTATTCCCAACAAAAAAAAAAAGATAAAAAATTTACAAAAGACAGAGATAGACGTCAAGTACGATATACACGAGATGAAAATTTTATTACACAATAAAGATTAGTATTTGAATATCCCCTAATTTGAGACACTTCCTGCAATTTCTATGTATAAAACTGTCCGAAATTGCATTACTAAAAATCCTACAAAAGATTGGCATTCCTACACTATACGAACTTCTGAATATGCACAAAAGCTAAACCCTAGATAGTGAGAGACAGAGAAGACTCATAACTGGTGTCGACAATGTCGCGGTGAGCGGCGACATCGGAAAGAGACTGAGGGCGATACTTCTCGACCCAGGGAGTGGGTTTAGAGTCCAAGGCTGCGACGATGCTTTTGCCCTTGTTGTTGGCTTTCAAGAAGCTGTCTTTCTTCTGGTTCTCGTCTCCATCGATAAGCATTGGAGATGGCAAGTCATTCATGTTTTCTGCTTTCACCTATGGGCTCGATTCGATCGATCGCTCTGCCTCTGATATAGTAATGGTTTCTGTATGTCTGAAATGGTGAGGGGTTTATTCATCTGTGAGCAATATGGCGCCAACCAGACATTTTGAGGTGGGTTGGGTGTCGGATCATGGATACGGTTCGGTCCACCCTGACACCATTGGACCTGGTTTAATTAATTTGACTAAACCCGAGCTTTAATTTAATTAATTATATTAAAAAATACGTTTTTATTTTATGTGTTATAGTACAAATTTATTATGTGTATTAATTATGATATATTACATAATATGATATATAATAATCATACTCAATTAAATTAAAATAAGCAATATATATTACTTTAATAGCATGATTTCGTTAAGACCAAGAAGTGATTGTAACTAAGAAATAGAATGTCATTAAATTAGTATAAAATTAAAGGAAAAGTTCAAATTTTCAAAATAAACAATATTTGGAAGCACAAAGCGAAACGGAGGGAGGGCGCCAAAGCCAAACAAATGTCCGCATCAAGCAATAGCACTACTAGTACTAAGCAGCGGCTGCCGGCGCTTTTTCAACAACACCTCACACTTCTTTCACTCTTTGTCTCTCTCTCTACCTTCAACCGTCACTCTTCTCTATGTCTTCTGCTTCTGCTAGGTCTCACCGCCCCTCCATTTCTCCCTTTCGATCACGAAAGTCCCCAGCGCAACCGCCACCACCTATGCCCGCTAAGTCCGCTGTAAGACCTTTAACGCCTCCCTCGGCGACTTCTTCGAGGCTATCAAGCTCTCCGGTCAGCTCCGGTCCAAGTCCGAATACTGGCCCCACTTTCGACCGGTCGGGGACTAGTAAGGCTAAGGAAAATGTCACAGTCACCGTCAGGTTCCGTCCTCTCAGGTAGTTTAGTGCTTTGACTTTTATTTAGCTGTTGACTTGCAGTTACTGATCTGTCTGTCATTCTATGTTTTGGTGACCGTTTTGTTGCCCGTGTAGCTCTGGGGAGATCAACAGAGGAGACGAGATAGCATGGTATGCAGATGGGGGTTATACAGTAAGGAACGAGTACAATTCTTCAATTGCTTACGGTTTTGGTTAGTGCTTATTTTTATTTAATGTATGCACATTTTCAACTACATTTATTAATAAGACAAAGGACAAAGAACGGTTCAATTCCCCTCCTTTCCTTTCTCTTGCTTTCTTTCAATCCAAACAAAGGCTTTATTAATAAGCAAAGAGAAAGTGAGAGAATGGAAAGTAACAGGAGGGAAAATTGGATCAAATACATCTCCCACCAAATTGGTGGGAAAGGAAGGGAAATTGAGGCAAGATAAGCTTGATATAATTAAATTACTATTGTAGCCTTATTGAACAAAAAGGACACAGCCACACTACCCACGCATAACACATGCTCCCGCCTTTTTCTTTTTCGCATGCCTTTCTTCTTCTGCTATTTTCTTCTGCTGTTTTTCTGCACTGCGCATGCCTTTCTTCTGCTGTTCTTCTGCACTGTGCATGCCTTTCTTCTTCGATTCATAGTCTTTGCTGTTTAAGTTTCAATTTCTTTTTCAGTTATGGTCTTTTGCTCCAGTCCTGCTCAGAGAAGCAAAATGAACAATAAACAATCGGATACTTTTGTCAGGAGTATACGAAATAA
>JANZLD010000006.1:24937284-24953830 GCA_026413575.1 Erythroxylum carthagenense | reverse complement strand
ATAGCCAAGACGACCAAATGATACTTTGAGATAAGAATCCAAAAGGCACAAATCGATTAGTAAACATGAGACATTGAAGAACTTTGAGAAACAAGAAAAACATTACAAACTGGTATCATTATGTTAAAATTACAAGAGTTCCTAGAATGAATTCAATACACTGCGTGAAAAAATTCTTAATAATAAAATAATAAGATTATTGAATTAGCTTAGTAGTTATCAAATCTGTCTAATGTCTACTCCAGCCCAGGAAAAGGAAAGCTGACATATACTCCTTCATATGGTAGTTTTTGATGTATCTAACGGATAAAACAGATCTACGGTCCAGCAGAAAGCTCAAAGGTAAATTGTTTTTTCTTGCAAGTTATGTCTGCAATTGAACCCAGTCGTTCCATCAAAGCAATATAGCATACTTGATGAGCAAAAGGCAGAAACTACCAAACTGCATGTAGAACAATCAAATTTCATTCATGTACCTCGTACAGAAGTAGAAATCGGATAAAATAAACAAAGTACAGTCCCCAAGAACAAACAAAATTTACGAAGATAAAATGAACAATAATATCAAAAGATCCCGTTAATCCATCGTGATTAAAAGCTAACAAATGAGAGCCAACTCAACACCACACTCATGCCCAAAATAACACATTAGACAACCGAGCTTTCTATTAATTTTCTACAATTCACTTCTCATCATACCAAATCCCCGACAAGCACCAATAAACCATTACTAATCCATTTCCATTAGACCTCGATGGGAGACAAGAAACCTAATACAAAACATCAAAAGACGTGAAAGAAATGAAGAAAACTCAAAAGGGAAAGCCAAGAAATAATGCATATAAAAGAGTGGAGAGGGCAAGAAATAAACCTTCCAACTGAGGGAAAGAGAGTACTCGAGCTTGTGGGCAACGTATCGAAACCAAGTCGAAAGAGAAACCATTTGTTCGACGAATGTACACTAATGGAATTAGTGGAAGTAGTAGCTCGCTCGTAGTTGGTCAACACCTCCACCTGCATCGCCTACGCGTTAAGCCCCTAGAAGAACAAAAGCACCATAGCTTTTTCTCTGCCTTTCTCACTTGCTCGCCTCTGATGCTCCGGTTCTTAGCCTTTGTTTGTTTGGATTGAAAGAAAGCAAGTGAAAGGAAAGGATGGGAATTGCATTTCTCTTTATTTCCCTTGTTTGGATAAAAATAAACAAAGAGAAAGTGAGAGAATGGAAAGTAACAGAAGGGAAAATTGGATCAAATACATTTCCCACCAAATTGGTGGAAAAGGAAGGGAAATTGAGGCAAGATAAGCTTGATATAATTAAATTACTGTTGTAGCCTTATTGAACAAAAAGGACACAGCCACACTACCCACGCATAATACATGCTCCCGCCTTTTTCTTTTGCGCATGCCTTTCTTCTTCTGCTGTTCTTTTGAACTGCGCATGTCTTTCTTCTGCTGTTCTTCTGCACTGTACATGCTTTTCTTCTTCGATTCATAGTCTTTGCTATTTAAGTTTCAATTTCTTTTTTAGTTACGTTCTTTTGCTCCAGTCCTGCTCAGAGAAGCAAAATGAACAATAAACAATCGAATACTTTTGTCAGGAGTATACGAAATAACAACTAATTGTGACACTTATTCCACATTGGCTTCAGCAAGTTCATAGCAATTTCGTAGCAAAACATAAACAATTTTTATAATCAAGGGCATAAAAGTCTCAAAAAAATCTTTTGTCCAATATAAGTTTCAATTCCCTCCTTTGATAAATTTGGAAACCAAACAAGGGAAATGAAATCTCATTTCCCTTCTATTCTTTTCCCCTCTTTTCCCCTCAATATTTCCTTTCCTTTCCCTTGTGCAAATAAGGATCCAAACAAAGGCTTTCTGAATTATTCTTAACTGGCAGATAGAGTGTTTGGTCCGGCGACAACAACTCGCCATGTTTATGACGTTGCTGCCCAGCATGTTGTTAGCGGTGTTATGCAGGGGATAAACGGTAATTACTCCTTGTTCTTTTAAATTGATAATTTTTAAACAAGGTTATAATGAATTGGCATTCTAAATTTCTTTGATAGTTGAATATAGTAATTTAACATTTTCCAGCATGTTATATGTTATCTACCTTATTGAAAGACATTATTTGGTATATTTTGAGTAATTTCTTCCTAAGTTGGTTTTTGGTTCATGATTGAAGAAACAATGTCTGGAACTCGTTTTCTTCTTCTAGGAAACTTGCAGCTGGATTTATATAGTAATTTTCATGTATGCTTCTGCTACTACCTCTGGCAATTTACTAATCTCTGCACTTGTTTATTTGAGAATATAAACACGGTATCACTTTTTCTTTGTCTTGCCGATGTCTGGACTCGGATATTGGATTGTAAAACAGTATGATTTCTTGTATATGGAAACTCACAAGTTATATTTATATTTGCAGCTTCGAGCTACTTAAAATGCATATGAGTCTCCATATTTTGTGTTTGTGTATAACATTTAAAGTTTGTTCTCCTCTAGTTCTGCTCAGGCTAGACTTTCTATAATATTGGATAAAATTCATTTTTATACTATAACTGCATATTAATGAATGTTAATAGTTGAATATTAATATTCAAATATTTATGAATCAAAGTATAATAACAGCAATGGAGCAAACATATGCCCCAGTTACGAGATTAGAGGATGCTTAACATGTGATAGAATTTCATAAAGGGCACATCTGTTTTGTATTCACCTTTTTGGAGGACTATTGATCGGTCATGTCATCTAAGCCCGAGTCGGACATCCAATTGCTTTGATTTGAATTATCCGGAAGATACCTTAGATATTATTATATCAAAATTATATTAAAAAATGGACAATCATACCCATTTCTTGATTCAATAGAAGCCCAAAGAGGTGAATAGAATAGGGTCTCAAATAAGGAGATATATATGTAAAAAAACAGGTCCGGTTATGCCTATTCTTAATCCTAACTGTACTTGTAGTGACTAAAAAAATTTGCAGTGGATAACTACTCTCGTTTGGAACAGGCACTGTATTTGCATATGGTGTTACTAGTAGTGGGAAGACGCATACAATGCATGTAAGTATCTAAATGAATGCCAATATATTGGAATATATAACCATTTCTTTCCCTGCATTCTTGTTCTACTTCAGTGACTAATTATTTGTGCTTATAAACCCAGATAATATTGATAAGTGGTGACTATGAGAAACAAATTATGTTAGCTATTTAGATGGAAAATACAATATCAAACATAGATTCATTTTATTGTACTAATACTAGACATAAAAAATGGTGATTAACGGAGGAAAATGGGGCAGACAACTATCCCTTATAGAGAATAACAAGAAGCCCTTTTGTTTACGTCAAGGACTTGATTGGTTATTAATTTCATCTGCTACTAGAATCTTGATGTATTATTTGCCATGTCTGAAATTTTCAAACATGATACTCATTATTCCTATATGTTTTTATGTTTTGCCTTTAAATTTTAGGGAGAACAAAAGTCACCTGGAGTTATTCCATTGGCTGTAAAGGATGTTTTTGGAATAATACAAGAGGTAGGATTGTTTTGCCTACCATTATGTATTTGAGACTTGTATCGTGCAATTGGCTAAATATGCTGTCAATATGTCCCTAAACTAATATTAACATGTCAGACACCAGTGCGGGAATTTCTTCTTCGTGTTTCTTATTTGGAGATATACAATGAGGTCAGTTAATCTCATTTAAAACTAAGCGTCTTTGTTCACTAGTAGATATAGCAATTGAAAATTTAGAAAATTCAACTTTATGGGAAATGCTTTTCACCCTTTCCATGGAATATTGTGCTTGACTTGACCACACACAATAATTGTTATATGCTAGATTTAGTTCTTGCTTCCAGCAATTCATTGTGTATTACACATGCTCTTTCTTTTTTGCTTTTCTACAAACTACGGTGCATTTTTTCTTACCTCTTTCTTCATTTAGTTGCCAATTTACAAGATTCAATGCAAACATGCATTACTGCTTGTTGTAACAATGCTTCTAGCTTTTTGTTGTACTTGTTTAGTTTCTCTACAAATTTACTTTGATTAAGCATTGCTAGTATTGCCCACTTATCCTTTGTTCATCATCGCTTGTGGTGGCAGGGCATAATCTCTTGTAATTCTTTTCCCAAGTTCTTAGTTAGATATTGTTTATCCATATGAGCTTAGATTTTGTTATAAATCAGATAGCCATTCTTGAAATATGCTAAACCAATTCAGTTTTTAGTCGAAATACAGCTTGAAGTTTCCATACAAGTAAATATTATCTCCTTATAAACTAGTTGTTTACGTATCTTTTCATTTCTCTCTTTAGGTCATCAATGATTTGCTTAATCCAACAGGGCAAAACCTGAGAATAAGAGAGGATTCACAGGTAACAATATATATATATATATATATATATATAGATAGATAGATAGATAGATAGATAGATATGTATGTATGTTTGAGAGTCACTGTTTTGTTCTCTGATTGTGGAAGCCTTCAAATGTTGGTTTCTTTGAGAACTATGCATGAAGCCATAAAATCAATCAAGATAGGAGTAGACCTTCATCAAATTTGAATGGCTTGGTTTCAACCTTTGAAATATATGGTTCTACATGTCTACATCATAAGTTGCAATTAGCAGTTGCCTGGAAAGTATCCCTTATCTTTTCCAGCAATAACATAGCACTTTCTTGGTATATTTAAATAGTAAATTGTTGTGTTGTATACAAAGTTGGTATGTATTTTTCAATATTAACATTATTAGTGGAGTCGAGGTTAGAATCCCTTACTATGGGGCTTATAGTTAAACCATGAAATTTTGCTAGGTGCTAACATTTTTGCTCTCTAGAGACTATGGTATCCAAGTTAAGGACTTCAACTTGAGATTAGGATCAATTGCATAGGCTTGTGTTTGCTGATTCATAATTTTGTAAGTATCAGATGGTGTATAATATGTGTTCTTGTCTAGGATCTAGTTACAGGACAATTCATAGGAAAATCCTTTTTTCTTTTGTTGGAGTTCTTCGCCTTCCTAGGCCCTATGGTTGCTGCTCTTACAAGCTTTCTATCAGCTATGTTTTCTATGAAAATTTTGACTACCTTCCTATTCATCCAATGACCTTTAAAGAGACTGAATACATAAGAGTGTTTAAGGACTAAGACAGAGTAGAAATATGCTAACTTATTTTCCTACTAAAAATAGACTTATGAAAATAATGGTCTTCCTAAAGAAGATAACTACTATCTAAATATGATAATTATTATAGAAACATAAGATAACTATTGCATAAGCGTAAGATAATTTCTTAATCAACTGCTGTTATTAGCTCCTAATTGTCCTCTTTGCATATTTCTTCCTTAAGAATGCATCTTCCGTATCATTATTCCCCTCCTAGACGAGGAGTTTGTCCTCAAGCTTGAACTCAGAAATGTCTTCTTAAAATCTTCATGGAACTCCCTAGAAACCTCCTCCCTTATCCTTTTCTTCAGATTTTGCCAATTTTACCTTATATAACTTATTGCATCTATGCCCATTGAAGCATGTTTCATCACAATTGAAGCAAAGCTGCTTTTCTTTTTATTTCTCCATCTCTTCTTTGTTAACTTCTTTAAAGGCATATTTATGCTCCTAATATTGAATGTTGCCCCAAAATTTCCTTCCCTGCAAGTTTCTCTTTAGTGGTTATTTTTGTATTACTCCAAAGCAGGTTTTGCCCTATGAGTCCTTCCTAAGGCAACCCAAATACTCTGCTTCTTTTCACAAGGTGTGGGTTAGATTCATAGCAGCTCCTAAGCTGCTTGGTTGTTGCAATTTTACTTCTATCTAGAGCCCTTCCATAAGAACAGTAGTGAATTGGTTGACTTGTTGCTTTGTGGTGAGGGCCAGCAAAGATTAGAACTCCTTTTGATAATCCCCCAACATTCCTATCTGCTTTAAGTTGGTCAATTTGTTTAAAAAGTTGAAGCTCATAAAAAGATTGAACCTCTGGTGGCGTTGTTCCGTGGATATCCCCCAATTAATACCCGCCTCCTCTTGTTTCACCTTGTAAAACAATGCCTCACCCTTAAGATGGAATGCTGCCACCCCCATCTTCTCTTCTTCAGGCATTCTTTGATTTTTTAAAGAACTGCTCATGCTTTTGGATCCAAATCAACGGATCATTAGTAACCATCATATGAAAGAACTTCTAATTTAGAATACCTAGGAACAATAGTTCCCTTTGCTTGCTCAAAAATTGTTTCCTCCTTTTAGTCTCTATAGATGCGGCTATTGCCCCCAACCTCATTGTTCTAACTCCACCCCTTTAGCTCTTGCAGAATCTCCTCTAGTTGTAAGTTTTGGACTGTTGGTAGTCCTCCATCATAGTTAGCCTCTGCTTGATATTTCTCATGAACAATCCCATTTGGCTTTACAAGTCTACAGTGTCGTCCATGACGATAGGCTCTACCAAATTGATATGTATTTTAGTGTACGGTCAAGTCAAAGGACGACTCCATGAAAATCCTATTTTTCCCTTGTTGGAGTTCTTTCCCTTTTTAGGCTCTATGGTTGTCGCTTAGAAAACTCGTCTTTGACAAGCTTTCTACCAACTATTTTTCTAGTAAAATTTTGACTTCCTTCTTATTCATCCATTGCCCTCTAAATAGGCTGAATACAGAGTGTTTAGGAACTAAAATAGAATAGGAATATGCTAATTTATTGTCCTACTAAAAATAGACTTCTGAAATCGTAGACTTCTTAAAAAGATAAGTACTGTATAAGTAAGATAATTAATACAAAATCATAAGATAATTTCCTAATCAGTTCCTATCATCAGCTCCTAATTGCTCTCCTTGTTTATTTTTTTTTCCCCTTAAGAATGCATCTTGCTTATCAATGTATTTATATCGGGCTTTGGGTAATAATGCTTTTGACTTTTCTTTTCATTTATTAGGAGCTTTCTGCCATTGGTGGTACTGTGCTTGCATTCCAGACTATTTCTGCTTGAGCTGGTCACATTAATTTATGCCTTCATCCTTACACCTGTATTGTGCTAGCACATGAGCTTGGATTCTCAAAGTTTGGAGACATGGTTTATGATATGTGATTCATTACATTGGCAGGGAATTTATGTTGAAGGGATCAAAGAAGAAGTTGTTTTATCACCTGCTCATGCTCTATCCTTGATAGCATCTGGAGAAGGTGTTTATAGAAATATGAAAGAAAAAAAATAACCTTCATTCATGTGCACACTTGTTTCTTATTCTTCAGTTTCATTTAAATGTGCTTAGTTTGATATTTCTGTTAGTTGTTTAGTGTCCTTGTAAAACAAAATCTTTCTTGTTCCATTTTACTCCCCTGCATTTGAGAGTGCATGGTATGTGAGCATAAAACAATTTTTTGTAGAGCTCCTTTTGTACATAGTTCTCTGTTTTCCTTTTGTGGATTGATCATTATCTAATATGTCGTTTCTTTTACGTTTTTCAGAACATAGGCATGTTGGCTCAAATAATGTCAATCTTCTAAGTAGTCGTAGTCACACCATATTTACATTGGTATGTATGCCTAACTTGATTTTTATAGGGTTATGTGAAGTCTATTCTTTTCTGTTTGATAAATGTTTAATTCTAATCTAGAACTTCATGAAGCTCTATATGTGGGTTGCGTCTGGTATCAATCAAAAGATTGTTTGATTACCCTGCTTTAATTTTTTTTCCAAATGTGTTGTTGATTAGACTATTGAAAGCAGTCCACATGGAGAAAATCCTGGGGGGGAAGATGTGACACTGTCCCAATTGGTAATCATTTACCTAGCTCTATAGTTTGACATATAGGTTCATAATTTGTTTTCTGCCTACTCCTTTTATGCCTGATTTATCTTGTAGCACTTAATTGATCTTGCGGGATCTGAGAGTTCTAAAACTGAAACAACTGGATTACGAAGAAAAGAAGGTTCATTCATAAATAAAAGCTTGCTAACACTTGGGACGGTGAGATTCACTTGCCTGTTCTCTCTCTCTCTCTCCCATGGAATTTATTGTGTACTATTCAAATTTGATTCTAATTTTAACTGGTATAAGAATCAGCTTTTTGCTTTGTGCAACACCTCCAAATTAGTTGCATATTTGATTTTGCTTTATGATTATATGTCTCATTGATGGGTGATCCATCTGGACATAGAAAATTACCTTAATTGCTTTTCCAAAATCTTTAAGGTGAAGTCAAAGACTTTTGACTAAGAATGAAGTGCTTTTGCAGGTAATTTGTAAACTAACAGATGGAAAAGCTACTCATATACCCTATCGAGATTCAAAACTTACTCGGCTATTGCAGTCATCCCTTAGTGGCCACGGGCGGATCTCTGTATGTATAGAAGCATTTCTTTATGTTCTTTTCATATGCAATATATTGTAGCTTTCAGTTAATTTCTTGCATAGAGTGGCTTCTCCATGTTTCTAAGTGGCTACCATTTTTTTAGTTTTTTCTTTTGGTCTTTCTCGTGTGGGAGAGAAGGATTTGTTATGACTTGCTGAACTAATTCTTAGGAATGAGATGATTGTGGTAACTTTCTTTGCTATTATTTAGGTTGGATGTCGTTGCTGTTTTATTTCCAAGTTCTTTCTCACCTGGGATTACCCTGGGAAAAAAACAGCTCGTGAAGTCATTTTAGGTTCAAAAAGTGCCCTCCTTTTGTACAACATTAATGGTCCAAACTCCTGTTTTTGTAGCTTATTTGCAATGTGACACCTGCCTCTAGCAACAGTGAAGAGACGCACAACACATTGAAATTTGCACACAGAAGCAAGCATGTGGAAATCAAGGCCTCTCAAAATAAGGTGAATCTTAGGTTATTTTAATGTGTCATAATTTCTATTTTATGAGCATCATTTTAATATTGGTCTTTTTTCTCTTTCTTCAATCATTATTTGCTTAGATAATGGATGAGAAGTCCCTCATAAAAAAGTATCAAAAAGAAATTTCATGCTTGAAGCAAGAACTCCAGCAATTAAAACGTGGAATGGTGGAGAATCCATATATGCCTGCCTCTTCCCAGGAAGATCTGGTTAATTTGAAGCTTCAGGTTTGTAATAATTCTTGTGTGCATCAAATTTCTATTATGGAGTAATTGCTTAATATGTATTTACTAAGGCTTTTCAGGTGAAAAATCTGTTATTTTGTGTTCATTTACATTTTGGGGGAACATGTTTGAGTTCCAGGAGCAACTTGATGCAATAGTCTAGATACATATTCACATGTAACCTGTAGTTCTAATTGAGTGATAATCTTGGACATAGATGTCGTCTGTACTTTATTGTGAACATATTCTAGTGTTCTTTTGAGGTTGGATCTTCTAATGTGTAGATGACATGGTGAGTGCGTTATGTGATCAAGCCTTGCATGATCATCATCAATCTTAAGTGGTTTGGTATCTACAGCCTAGTCTTTTTCATGCTATAAATATATTGCCAATGCCATGCGGTTCACATGCAAGTTTAACTTTTATTCTTCAAAACAGTAGCTAATTTCTATGGGAACTCTGTTGCAATGGGTTGTTTAATTGCTGAAGTCTCTGATATTTGATATATTGTATCAAAGCTGGAAGCTGGTCAGGTCAAGTTACAGTCAAGGTTGGAGGAGGAAGAACAAGCCAAAGCAGCTTTGATGGGAAGAATTCAACGATTGACTAAACTTATCTTGGTTTCAACAAAGAACTCCTTGCAATCAAGCCACCCTGAGAGGTCCAGTCAAAGACGAAGACATTCTTTTGGGGAAGATGAGGTTTGCCTTGTTGACTTTGAGTTTAGTTTACACGAGAAATAATTTCCTGATGTTCGCTGATTCATTACATCCTTCACAAATCCTTTCTTATTTCTTATGCTGATGCAGCTAGCATATTTACCAGATAAAAAAAGGGATTACAGAATAGAAGAAGATTCAGTAAGTTATGCTTCTGAGCTTTCAACAGAAGGAAGGGATGATGTCACAAATCTAGAAGAGCTTGTGAAGGATTATAAACGCAACAGGAGAACTGGAATGCTTGGCTGGTTTAAAGTTAGAGTAAGTTCTCATATCATCAATTTCTGTGGTGTATAATTTGCTATTTTGGTGCTTTATTGGATTATTCTCTTTGGAGAGGGAAGGGTGTGGGTTGGGAATTGCACTGGATCTTTCTGAAAAGTACTAATGTCAAAATCTCCCCTGTAGAGGCGTGAGAGTTTGCTTGGGTCATCACGGAGTCCTGATAGTGAGGCCTCTATGAATGGATCACTAGCTTCTTTTTCTCTATCATCAGAAAGTGGAGTCATGTTTGCTGGTACGAGGAATGGACAAAGAAAATCAATTAGTAGAAAGGGAGATGATCCGACACTTGCTTCATTTCCAGAAAGAACACAAGCAGGCGATTTGTTCAGCGCAACTGTTGCAGGTCATTCACTACCTCCGGTGAGAGAAATTCTAAGCTTTTAATTGTAAATTTTCTAATGTGCTGTATTCTCTATGTATCCGTTTTACAGATTATAGTGCATTGTCTCTTTCTGTGTTTTGCCTATGCTTTATAGACTTCCATCATTTCAAATCTGTATGTTGTTTAGAATATCATCTTTTCTGGTGCTTATTGGTGGTTGTATCAAATGTATCTAGGGCCTTTGACCATGGTTAATAGGAATATGATGAAGTGACAATTCATAGAAAGAAACTTGTACAACTATTGCTTTTTTATTATGAGATAGGATTATATAGTGATTTTCTCTCTCGATTTGTTAACAATTCACCTTCTATTCAGCCCATACCAACTAAGCCCATTAAAACTTATGCTTGTAGGAATAAATTGGGAAAGGGAGGAGTGTCAGCTGCCATGTAGGCAAGTTTGTTAGAAGGTAGTTATGGAGAGAGAATGAGAGGGGATATAGCTGTCTATTGAGGAATGAAAGGGGTACGATCTTGTTATCATTGTCAGGTTGGTTTGGCCTGGTTCATCCAGGAGGGGGAGCTTGCTCCAGCTTGTTATCACCTATTATACTATGAATAATACAGTCTCTACGGAAGTTCCTAACATGATTCATGCCATATAGTTATTTATTGCATAGTCAATGATACTTATATAACTAAGTCAGACTTTACTGATCAGTTTACAGCTTTTGGAAAGCTAAAACAAATAAATCCATACTTAAAGGAAGAGTGAAAGGAAGACGACGATTATTTGTCTCATGCTTAATGTAAGGTTTCCCTAGTCTGGAGATTCAAGCCTCAGACATAAGCTGGAAGGGGTGCAAATTAAGAGTCCTTCCCAACATTATTTTCTACCAATTTTGAATCGATGTCAATGTTATAGTTGGTTTACTTCTTATGTGTTAATATTTATGTGATAGTTTGGTGCCAGAGGAGGATTTGATACTTTTCTCTAATAGATCTACTATATTCACTTTAGATATTTCTGGAAATACTGGTGAGGAATACATTATGGTCCAAAATCCAAACTGATTGGTACCTATAACAAAAGCCTAGGATCCTTGAAATAAATACTTTGCAACTTGGGACAGTTTTATTTATATATTGTGTTTATAGTGATTTGGGAATTCCCATATACACCTCCAATACCATGATTGACCTTCTTTTTGCACATTTCTTGTTTATAATAAAAGATGGATGCAATTATAGGTTTGCTAAAAATGTTGATAGTAAAATGTTGAATTTTCTGAAATATTGCAGTTTGGTTAATTTTATTTTTAGACAGAAGTTGTTTAGAGCTATTTTCAGCCTGGTTCTTAGTATTGAGTGATTCCTTGCAAATGATGACTACTTTCTGCAGACAGGGACAACAATCTCGGATCAAATGGATCTCCTTCAAGAACAGATGAAAGTGTTAGCTGGGGAGGTAGCATTGTCTTCTAGTTCCTTCAAAAGACTGTTAGAGCAAGCAGATAGCAACCCTGAAGATTCACAAGTAAAGGTGACGTCTTTTTCCGTTGTAGAGGAAATGCTAAATTTGATTGTTCTAATTTGTTCTGAAAGGACTCCAAAATTGATACATGTGCGTACACTTCATTGGGGGTTTGCTTTGTTTTCGATAGGAACAAATAAAAGGCGAAATTATTGAAAAGAAGCACCAGATGCAGGTCCTGGAGCAACGCATGATTGGATCAGTTGGCATGACTTCATGTAAAACAAACAGCTCTGAAATTTCACAGGTAATTTTATGTATTTGTCTAAAAATTGCGGATTGGATGATTGCATATGCAATCAACTAGTGGAGATTTGGAAAAAGGGTGTGTTGAATTTGTATTTAGCAGCAGTTTAGGGAATAGAAGTGTTACTTTACTGACCTTGTTTTTCATATTAATATCCTATAGCTTCACTTGATTGTTTTACCAGCTGTGTTTTGTTCTAGAAATATTTTCTTATTGTTTTTGTAAAATATGCTTTTATTGTGATACAACAGCCAGTAAATGCAATGTATATGTTATATAATGGCAGAAGGTACTTCCAAATTTAAATCATTGAGTTGTAAGGTTTAATGTTTTGGCTACTTATCAGTATTGGAAGGACAAAGGTTGAAACTTAAGTCTATCTAATGACAGAATGTCCTTCAAAGAGTAATTTGCTTTTCTAATGCTGTTGTTAGCTGCCTGCAGGCTATGTCCAAGCTCACAACTCAGCTAAATGAAAAAACTTTTGAACTTGAGGTCTGTTATCTAATATTCTTGTTACTGTTGATGAATTTACTATGTCAAAAGCTAAGACTCTTTCCTGAGTTGGTTGCATCTTTGTGGGATGTGTATCAAAGATTAAATCAGCTGACAATAGGATACTCCAGGAGCAATTTCAGATGAAGGTATAACTCTAATGCCACCTGATGCTTTGCTCTCTATAGATAATTTCATAAAACTTCTTGCAATATCAGGTTTCAGAAAACAATGAGATGCAAGAGACAATTCTTCTGCTAAGGCAACAAGTCAGTTCATTAATGGGGATGATCCCTCACAATCAACAAAAACTTGTGGAGTATGAATTTCCTACACCTGGAAGTTTGGAAAAACTTTCAAGACAAGACAAAGTAGGCAACATAAATTGGCCACTAGAAGGAAGTTATGTTGAAGCTAATACTCCAAAAAGCATTATAAGTTTGAATAGAATTCTTTCCCCAGAGGACTCAAAAGAATGCATTGTTGACAATTTGAAATCTCAAGTCCTTTCTCAGGTCTATATATTTATCTATTCCCCTCCCTGATATATTCGGTAGGAAATAATAAACAACTATTGTTTTTTATGCTGGGATATTCATTTAAAGATGAGTGGTCTTTTCTCCTTTGGTTACTTGGAGCTAAATGGTTAAAAATATGCCCATATTATGTCAGGCTGCAGAGATAGAGGATCTGAAACAAGAGACAGTGAAAATGATTGAAGAAAAGGATGGACTTGAAATTCAAAGTCAAAAACTAGCAGAGGAAGCTTCATATGCAAAAGAATTGGCTGCTGCTGCGGCAGTTGAGCTTCGTAACTTGGCTGAAGAAGTGACTAGACTCTCCTATGAAAATGCCAAGTTGACTGATGATCTGGCTTCTGCAATAGAGACTCCCTGTAGATCTACATGTTGCCAGCAGTCCGTTTCAAGGGGTCCCAAACAAAATATCTATAGTGGCAGTACAAGTACCGAAGATTATCTTTTGATTGAGGAGTTGCAGAAAAAATTAAATTCAAGATATCAAAAAGAAGCTGAATTTGAAGTTACACTATGTCAGAGAGGGAAAATAGAAACTGAATTACGAGGAAGACTAGATGAAGCTAGGCTGCGTGAAGAAGCTTTAGAAAATGAGCTTGCAAATATGTGGGTATTGGTGGCTAAAATCAAGAAGTCAGGCAATGCAAAAGATATACAGTTTGAAGAGGTTTATGCATCTAATGCTTGTCAAGCTGGGCGTACAAAAGGATCTCTGCTTCTTACGGGTCATTTAAACCAAATATCAAAGGATGATACTCTTCAAAGCCATAAAGGTATAGCTGCATTTGAAGATTTAAAAGCAAGTTATCAGAAAGAAAGACAGAGATGCAACGAACTGGAAATCCTTATTTCACGATTTAAGGTATGCAAATCTTTTACCACGATCTACTGAAGTTGCATGCGACTTTGCTTATATGAAACTAGAATTATGAATCGTTTTGTCAGCGTCCTTTAATCCCTATAACCCATTATGTGCATGTAGCTTTGCCATTGCTCGACCTACATTTTGGCAATGGCAGATGAAAATAATGTAGAACTTGTTATTTTACAAGGAGACTTAATACATTGCAATATCCCCATACAGAAGCAAGCTAACGATCAAACTTGTCTATATCTTCTCAGGGTGAAGATATCAGTGGTATGGATGTGACGACTCTAGAGGAATTGCATAATTTTCATATTGAGGCCATTACTAGAATCTGTCAAGCTAAGATGGCAAACTCTTAACATTTCTTTTTTCTCTTCTTAGTTTTGCTTTTGTCTGGACCTATTGGTACACGTTAAACTGTACGGACAAGATAGTCTTTTCCTTTTCCCAACCCCAGTTTCCCCAGATCATCTACTAGTTTACAATCTTGTTGCTAAATTAGCTTTGTTTTCTTTTTCGTTCGGAATTCTTTATCTTGCTCATATTGTAAAACTTATTTATATAAAAATGTTTCTCCATTAGTTGGCTAACTCTAGATATTGTTTTCTTCAAAAATATTTCAGGTTAGTAGGTTGCCTAGATCAATGAATAGAACTTTTGTTTCCCAAGTTCTCATACTCGATGTCATTTTTGAATGGATGTCGAAGGATTGTTATCTCATCACCAGCCCATTTGCGTATTGCTTTTACTGAATAGTGATACTGATGTAGTGTAGTAATATTTTTGGATGGCAAACGAATAGAAAGTAAACGAATGAAGATATTAATGTTGAAGTAGTCCTGTTCGAGACGGACAAATTTCCAATACAAGTATTTCAAATCACTCTTTTTCACCACTAATGCGAAGAACCTAGGTTTAATTTATAATAAAAATGAAAACAGAAAGTTTGAGATAGTGAAGAATGTGTCGTCATTTCTTCACATCACTTGTTCACAAGCTAGTTAGTTTTCACCTTGCTGTTCTTGTGCTAACTGTATCACATCATCAGCAAGACCAAATAAAGATAAGAATTGGGCAGCAATTAACTCTTCTTTATCATGTGCAAGTTGCTATTTGTGTCTTCTGGCATAGACCCGTAAGGGTCGTGGGTTTGTATCAATATTGTCTCTATGAAAAAACGACTTGTCCTCAAGTTGAAATGTGGGAAATTGACCTTGAATTAAGTCATAATTTTCCCAAGACGTTTCCTCCATTGGCCTGTCTTTCCATTTAATTAATAATTCTAAGGTAGGAGTTCCCCTGTCAAGGATCTAACAATGAGATTGTACTTGTGCTGGGAAAAGTAGTAATTCCCCATCTTTTGAAATTGGTAGGGGTGGTGGAGATGCAGGGAATTGGCTTCTTGCTGGTCGTAATAGTGATACATGAAAAATGGGATGCAAGCGAGAATTTGATGGGAGTGCAAGTTCATATGCAACCTTACCCACCTGTCGTATGACTTTATACAATCCAAAGAAATGAGGAGATAGTTTCTGGAATTTCAATTTAGCAAGAGATTTCTATCTATATGGTTGTAATCGCAAGAACACATAATCACTAGCATTGAAACTTAACTCTACGATGGGAATCTGCTTGGGCTTTCATCCGAACTTGCATCTTTATAAGGTTGTCCTTAAGCAGCCACAACATTTCATCTTGTTCAATTAATTGTTGCTCTAAATCAGCAATCATTGTTTCGCCTGACACATATGGGTAGAGTAGAGGTGAGGAACGACCATAAACCACTGAAAAAGGAGTAGTATTAGTGGAAGTATGACACCTGGTATTATAAGAATGTTCTGCCCATGATAGATAAGAACTCCATGCAAGTAGTTGATCCTGAACAAAGCATCTTAGATAAGCTTCTAACCCCTTGTTGATTACTTCAGTTTGTCCATCGGTCTGAGGATGATAACTCGTGCTCATCTTCAATTTTGTTTTGCAGAGTTTGAAAAGTTCTTGCCAGAAATTACTTAGAAACACCACATCCCTATCAAAAACAATGGATATAGGGATGCCATGAAGGCGAACGATCCCTCTACAAAAATGTTCAGCCACTTTTTTGGCTATAAAGGGATGAGCTAAGGGTATGAAGTGTGTAAACGATCTAGAAGGGGAGTTGAATAGATCTTTAAAGCTCTTTGTAAAATTCTACAATAAAATCAGAAGTTAATTCACACAAAAACAATTTAAAAAAATTTAAATGTAAAGAGTAAAGAAGAAGATCAAACACTGTTTTTATAGAGGTTCGGTGCTAAGACCTACGTTCTCTACCTAAGCTCCCACTTATGATTTTACAAACCACTTTATTGCACATTTTGTAGCTTAGTGTGAACTTTTTACAATACCGCTTGATTTCCGGCTCAAGCTACCTTTACAACCGATTTGTCTTCTGGCACAAATCCTACCAACACCACTTGATTTC
>JANZLD010000006.1:24709207-24737311 GCA_026413575.1 Erythroxylum carthagenense | reverse complement strand
TAACTCATCCTACACCAAAACTATGTAGTTTTGGCTTCTCACTTAAGTTCTTTTGGGCTCTCCTCCTCCTCTCAAGCCCACTACACCTCACCCATTAATTTCTAATCCTCCTCCTCTTATTCCACTTATCCCATAAAGCCCATTCTTTCCAACACCAAATCCAAGCCTTCAATTAATTTCTAACTTCAAATCCCAAGCCCAACATAAAAATATTTATATAAACACATAATTAACTCAATTAAGGAAAATAAATAAATAAATAAAAAGAATAATAATAATTAACGAATAAATCCATAAATCAATAAATAATTAATTCAAATAAAATAAAAAAAAATTTGGGGCCCAACAATAACTTCATTATATCTTGTATAAATGTCTCCTATATCTTTCATTTTTCTTAGTCTTTCACTTGGACTTTCTTTATGAGGTTAAAGTAGTGAAGGAGGTGGAGTTGTTTCTTGTATAGGTACCATTGTCTTTTCTTGTTCTTTTCTAAAATATAAAGGCAAAATATAATTTTTCTCTTTTTGAGCCTTCCATTTCCATATAACTTTCTTATTAAATTTAACACCTTGATTCATCACCACTTTACCATGTTTGGATTATATAAATTGTAGCCTATACAATGTGAATCATAACCATTAAAGACATGTTTTGATCATGAATCTTGGATCCCGGTCCTCAAGCCTACTTCCTTAAAGCTTGTTGCAATATTCTTACTTCGATCGCCTCAATGAAAGATAATCTCTTTCCCTTCTTATTGGATTCCTTCTTGGTGTAGCACCTGAGCATACATAATGCTTATAAAAATTCACAAATGATGGATACTACACTTTAGGATTTTTGAGAGTTTTGATCTTTTACATTTGATGTAATTAGAAAGTAGTTGGACAAATACTCTATACAAGAAATAGCTTCAACAGGCATATTTTTAGCCTTCAACATGTATCTTATCATATTAAGGATGATTTTATTCTTTCTCTTGGCTTTTTTAATTTTTTGTGATAATTTAGGAACTACTAAAGGACAATAAATGCAATAAGTTGCACAAAAATTATTGAATTCTTTGAAAGTAAATTCATCTCCTTGATCAAATCTCAAAACTTTGATTTTATAGTCATTCTCCTTCATACAAGCATCTTAAAACTGTTAAAAGCAATAAAATATTTTGATTTTTTCTTAAGAAAATAAACTTAACTATTCTTACTAAAATCATCTATAGAAATTAAGAGATATTCTTTCTTACCAAATGAAGGTGGATTGATTATTTCATACACATCAACATGCACGAGAAGAAGAGGAATAATTGCTCTTGATATTGTTTCTTTAGGAAAACCCTTCTTAACCTGTTTTCTAGGAAAACAAATTTCACGTAATTAACTATGATGGTTAATTAAGAGCATTTCTTTTACTAATTTCTTTTCTCCGATAACCTTGTGAGCTCTAGAATTTAAGTGGTCAAGCCTCATGTACCAAATCATGCTTCATCTTACAAATCAATTTCTAAAAAATTTTACTTTAATTATTTTGATACTTAATTTGAACATTCTATTCTTTGACGTAGCCAACTTAGCAATTAAAATAAGGTTTTGATCTCAAAGACAAATAATTTTATTTTTTATAAGAATTTCATATCCCTTTTTAAAGAATTTGACCTGAACTTAAAGTATTACTTTTTAACTTAGTCATATAATAAACATCAGTGATCAATTTGTGACTACCATCTTTGAAAAGTTATTATAATTATATCTTTTCCTTCAATTTGTAATTTTGACAAGTCTCCAAAATAAACATCGTCTCTTATCTTCTCATCAAGCTCTACATATTTGCCTTTGTGTTAATAAATATAATTGCTTACACCATTATTAAAGTATGTATCAATATCGTTCTCTTCTTTCTTGTTTGTTAACAACAAAGTTGAGTTTTCAACTTCTTGATTGCTATTAATAAGATTTGTCTTTTCTTCATTATTTTTAGTAACACTATGATATTTCTAAGAAAATGCCTAATGTTATGACAACTAAAATATTCAACTTTAGACTTGTCATGCCTCCCTTCATTTATATTTGAATTGTTGGACCCCGAACATTTCATAGAAGTTAGAACTATTTGAATGAGAAATTTTGAAAATTAGTCATGAGAAAAAAACAAATGATGGAAATTCGTGAACCAAGAAATGATAGGCAAGAGTAAAGTAGGAATGAGAGATGTGGATAGAATTATGATTTGCTATGGTGTTTTTGGTGGATAAGAGATTTTTGAAATAGAAAGAATTAAGGTAAAAATTAGCAGTAAAATGAAAGCAATATCTGTGTAGTAAATTGATGAAGAATGGGTATATATGTGTATGTTCTGTCATTGGTGTTCATGATTAGTCATGGATTATAATTTTTATTTATGGAGGACATTGATTTGAAATGTAGTTGAGAATGAAGGAAAAATACAGTAGAAAAAGGTGATCTTGGTATGAGTTGTGTTAAGGAAAGATTTTGAAACAAGTTGATAGTTGATCTGGAAAATATTCACTGAGTATGCTTTAGTCTTTTAGCCACAACGGTTTCTTTAGTTGTCCAACAAGATGATTCTTGATTTGAATTAAACTAGAGATATATGGATACATTTCTTATGAGATATTGAATTTAAATTCTGTCTCTAAGAATCTCGAAATTTATCATGAAGTAAGAACTAAGTGTAACACATTGGTGAATGAATGTAAAATTCATCTTCGGACTTTAGAGGAAAATTTAAGATCTATCTAGATAAATTTTGGCAAAGTTGCCTCTTAAGATTGTAGATCTTTCTCTTATCTTTTCAATAGTATATAGTATGGAATTTTTAGACATCTGAGTTGAAAGTTATGATCTTTATATGTGGAGAAGCAAAAGTAAGATGAAGCAAAGTAAGACGAAGCAAAAGTAAGACGAAGCAAAGTAAGATGAAGAAAAAGTAAGACGAAGCAAAAGTAAGATAAAGCAAAGTAAGACGAAGCAAAAGTAAGATGAAGCAAAAATAAGACGAAGTAAAGTAAGACCGAAGCAAAGTAAGAAGATGCAAAGGTAAGAAGATACAAAAGTCATAAGGAAAAAGATGCAGAAGATAGAATTTGTCTTCTAGGTCTTCATAAAAGTTGTAGATCTAGAAGTTTTCTTTCAAATCGTCTAAAAACAAATTCAATCTAACACCTGTAGTGAGAGTTATGGCAATTACACCAAGGCATGTACAATATGAGTAAAGACATGAATATGTTAGATTCTTTTGGCCATAACTTTTTTTCTAGAAACCCAAATAACTTGATTCTTGAACCATTGGGCTTGTAAGACACTGCTATACATATACGCCAAAAATCATGGCCATCTGAAATGAATGGAGAAAATTGAATGAAAAGGGTGGAACGGGTACAGTGAGTGTGCTTTTAAGTAATATGAATTATGGTATTCTACTGAATATACTTCAGTATTTTGACTATATCTGGATCTATAGGATTCTAAATGAGATGATTTTTTATATTTCGTAAACTAAAGACATGGATCTAAAAATGGTATGAAGAAATTGGAATCTAATTAAGTCTCTAAGATGTTTAAATTTTAGATGAAAGTTGTACATAGTATATACTGTTATGGACAAGAGCAGCCTAAAAATGTTTGAAATGTATCTTTCGAAGTGCTGGATCAAATGGATTGATTTTGGTGTCATTGGAAACTTAAGACAAGGGGGAACATTTTTCTAGAAGAAAGAGTTATGTTAGAATATTCAAGGGTGCTTTTGGCAAGACTCTTAAGTATAAAAGACATAAGGCATAAATGGAAGGGCAAATGGGACAATTCTCGATCACTAAGGGCATAATTAGAAGAAGAAGTATTGTCTTGCTTATAAATGAAGAAGAAAAACGTGAATGGAGGGATAAGTAGAAGAGAAGAACGAAAATTTAAGAGAAAAGAGAGAGAGAAATACAAAGAGAAGAAGAGAAGGAGAGAAAGAAGAGAAAACAAGCTAGGGTTTCAATTTCCCTAGCTTATAAGAGAGATTTTGAGAGGTTGTTCAAGAAAGGAAGAAGGAAGAGGAAGAGAAGAGCTTCCCTTTGAGTTAAAGATCCCTTCATTTTGTGAAGAATAAAGGTAAGATCATTTTAAATCTTTTGGATTTTTGGAAAGATTTTAGTTCATGGAGTCTAGAAAAGGTTAGGGTTTAAGTATTCTAAAACCAATTTTAGTAATTGTGCTTAGACGAATTTTCAATTAAAAACCCTATTGAGTGGGATTTTTGTTATTGAACATAGGGATTAAAGAGATAAGAGGAATAAGAGAAGAGGCTTTTTGAGTAAGTCTATAAGCAAGGAAATCAATGTGAGTACATGTTTATAATAGAGTAAATAAGCCACTACTGTTTTTCCTTAAAGCAAAGAAATTTACTAATTTAAATTGTATCTTAAGTGTTGCATCCTTTGTTTTTGCATGATTTGTGAAATCTATTATATGTTTGCTACATGAATTATGTAATGATTTATAAAGAGATTTTTCAAGTGATTTCTGAAAAGAATAAAAATTTATGAAATCTAGTTTTGAAAGCACATAAGAAATATCGTATGCTCATGAAACTCAAATTTTCAAGAAGTGCCATTTTTGGCAACACAAAATTACAAGTTTTGAAATATATGTGTTATGTGGGTTTGTGGTGATCCCTCAAGAACCATCACATGCACGTTGACCCAAGTTTAAGGCTTCTCCTACACAGGACCATTATATGAGAATGTGTAATGCGTTATATTTTGGATCCACCCAAACCATTTTGATATGCTTATGTGCTCATGATATGTTTGACATGATGGATACATATATGATTTATACTATTGTAAATTTTTGACAAGTTAAGAATTTCATGAAACAAGTGTTGGATGAATTTAATTGCGAAATTTCTATGGCTTCGAAAATGTACAATGGCAATGAATTTTGAATATAATTTTTGCTTATCTTTTTATTATAAGCTGTTATCTACGAGTTTTCAAGCTCACCCCCTCTTGTCCCCACCTCCAGGTGATGAGCAAGGGATGGAGTGAAAGAGAGTTAAGGCATCACTCCAAATTTGCTTATTTTTATATTTTGCGTTTTCAGATTATGTTGTAAGGTGGCTTGAAGGGCCATTATAGCTTTGTAAAATCTTTTTGTTTTGGGGTATTGAAATGTAAATGATGAAATTTATTTGTTTGTAATGTATTGAAGAGAATGATGAAACAAAGATACGCTCAAGTCTTTTAGAGTAAGATGAAGAAAAGATATGAGAGTCTTATGATATTCACAAGAGGTTGGGTTCCAACAACGGCAGCCCAACATTTGTGGTATCAGAGCAAGAGTTGAATTCTAAAAACAAGCGAGACCCAACATTTGTGATATCAGAGTAAAAGTTGGATTCCAGAATCAAGCGGGATCCAACATGAATAGTAGTCTCGTCCTCTTGCCCTTATTCTTTCATGCTCTCTTTATGATGGTTAACTTTTCTCTTCATTATTTATGTTGTCTCTATTCCCTCTTTCTCTTTTATATAAGTCATGATGACATCATTTTCCTAGCCCATTTCCTTTAAATTGATTATTTTCTCCTCTATAATTCTTTAAAATAGTCTGAATTTTGAGAACTTGCTCCAATAACTCTTTTTGTACTCTCTTAATCTTTCTTCATAGGCTTATAAAGAGACTTTTAATTCTTTGATGGTTATTGAGACTCTTCAATGGGACACATCACTTGATCAAATTTGGGAGTTAAAGAACGAAATTTTTTACACTACATAAACATCTTTTATCTTATCTCTATATTCGTCTAATTCATTTACATTTATTTTCACTCTTGTACAATAATCCAAAATTGGCTAAAATTCCTTCATTTTCAAAACTTCAAAATCACTTCTTAATGTTTAAAGTCTCACCTTCTTCTTTATCAACACCCGGAAAAGACTTTTCTAAAATATTACATGCTTCCTTTGAACTAGTAGCATTGGCTACCTTCTTAAATATTGAATCATCCAAACATTGATAGATAAGAGTAAAAGCTTGTTGATTCTTCTTTTTTATATTGGACAAAGCTTCTTTATCATTTTGACACAAGTGTTCTTCATTATATAGCTTCTCACTCATCTTTAAAGCCAAGCAAAGCTTTCATGTGTAGATACTGTTTCTTATGATTTTCCTCTCTGAGATGAGAAAATTGGAAGTGAATCCATTATTTGCCATTTCTTACATTTTTCGCAATACTCTTCTCTACACTTTAAGAAACATGGCTATGATATCACTTTGTTGATAAATGAGATAATAAAGAATGAAGAACGAAAAGAAACTTTTCTCCATTTCATTTTGACCATGAATTATGGCATTTATAGAGGTGTTTATCATCTATTTAAATACAAATATAAATAATTCACTTAATTCTAAAAGACTTTTGTGGTTAAAGAAAGACTCTTGAATTAATTCACGCTATTTCCAACAAACTATCCTAAGAGTCACATTCTAGGAAAGGATGGGGAAGAAATAATCTACTTTATTTATTTGCTTTCCCAACAAATGGAAGAAACTACAGGTGCCTACAAGCAACTATATGTGCAAGCAATTCATATAGGTTAAGCCTGTAGGGTAAAGATCCAAGACAGCCCAACAATAAGGCCTAAGGGATTAAGTTAGTCTAACATCCAGCTTTCTCGATCACTCTGAGCTTCGCACTCCTACACCGACGGTTCAACCTTTCTTCCTCTTCAGATGGTGTTATTGGCCTCTTAGTGAGGATTGCTCCATTGGAGCCACGTATTGTCTGTCTGATCCAGGCTTCGTTAGCTTCAGTTTCATTTCTAAGTTTTCTTCGTTCTCTGCCATTTTCTTCACCCTCATTTTCATCTCTGTCATCACTCTCAACAATGTCGAGGAATGTCTTCTTCACAATCCTGTCCTCCAAACTGTGGAAGGAAATGACAGCAAGCCTTCCTCCAGGAGCAAGGCACTGAAAACAAGTACGAAGGGACTTCTCCAATACACCAAGTTCATCATTAACAGCGATCCTTAGAGCTTGAAACACCCTTGTAGCTGTCTTTATCCAACCCTGCCTTCCTCCTGTAGAAATTAAACAAAATTGGTTTATTCATTCAGCGTATTCCATGCATACATTTTCAACGAATCCTTGGCTTCTGCCAACGGAGCAATTTGTTACATTTTGGCAAACCTCAATTTAAGAAGTAATATGATACAAGTCTTATGGGAGAGCTCAATCCCAAAAGCTAGATCAAAAGGTGGAAGAGTTCATAAGCCTATATAAACTCCACATCAACCCCTTATTTGACCGATATGAGACTCAAGTCCTATATTTTACAATTAGACCGTAACATAATATAAGAAAACAACATAGCAATTAACATAAAATGAATGAACAGATAATAAGCTGACCTCTTTTTCCACCACTTGAACTCCGAATAAGATCTGCTAGCTCACCAGTGGTATGCAACCCACCATGAAGGCGAGCCTGAACAATCTGTCTCTGAAGTAAGTGCCAATTGCTTTCTTCTCCGTACTCCCGCAAAATCTTACCAATCTGAGAATCTGGCCAGGAATTCAGTATGTCTTCAGCTTTCAAACTTGCCTGTAATATGAGTGTTCCAGTCAGTTTGTGAAGACTTACTAACTCTGACACAAACGACACGACATACATCCTACGAGTTCTTCTTCTATAAACAAGAAAAGAGAAAATGGAGAGTCCAAACAAAAATTGGTGAGATGTTGATCCCTCAAATCAAAGAAACTGATATTATGATATGCCATGAACATCAGCCAAAATATTCAAGATATGAAATAAGCAGCCTTGAAAAGCCAACAACATCACCAATATAACTAATTAAGGACAAAATATGAGATGTTATGTCCATGGCATGTACGAGTTGAAGATTAACACCCCATTGCTTAGATTGCCCACAAATAAATAAAAAAGGACAGCTATACACTCAGGAGGCAAGAACAAAATCCCAAGAAAGAATGAGAAAGGAACAAAAATTTTCTTGAAAATATTGTCCTCTTCCAACCAGATTCAGTTTCAATGATAGTAATTTCAGCTTATGAGCCATTGCAAATCTACTTTTGAAATTGAGTTTGAAAAAGTAACCAATTCTAAGTGGGATGGAATGGTTAAAAGGACAAATAATACAGATGAAGACGAAGATGTATTCTTGATCCTCAAAACGGTACATGAGGGACATGAGAGATATACCCGAGGATCCATCCGCATATCAAGTGGTCCATCAGCAAGCACACTGAATCCTCTTTCAGGATCATTCACCTGAGGAAAAGGAAAAAGCAAGGGAAAACATTGGAGTACACATTGAAAAGGTAAGGAAAAGATTAATACATAGAGAGAGTGGCACCAAACCTGCATCGATGAAATGCCAAGGTCCATCAAGATGGCATCAACTCCAGAGCTCAAGAGACTAGCATCCACCTCACGGAGCACAGACTTGATATACCTAAAATTGTTGAGGAAGGTATGCGTTTTCAACTTTGAATGAGCGGGAAAATCCAAACAACCATTAATTTGAGCTCTAGCTTTTGAATGCGCAACTGGGTCAACGTCCATTCCAATATAATACTCTAATTCAGGATGGGACTTGATTACCTGTCATCCCAAAAATCTAAACTTTAAACTCAAATTGTGGAATATCCAAACAAGGTTTAGAAGAGGAGAGAGCGAGAGAGTACAGACGGCGGAGGAATGGCCGGCAGCGCCAAGAGTGCAATCGACGAAGGAGAGAAGAGATAAAGAAGAGAAGACGTCGACAACTTCGCGGATCATAACAGGAACATGAGTTTGATTGGAAAGAAAATCGAAGTGGTTAAAAGTGTCGACCAGGTCATAAGTCTTGACTGAACGAGTTCTCCTCTTCTCTTTGTCTCTCTTCACCAACGCCGTCTTAGGCTTGCCCTTCTGGTGGCTCCGAGCGGTAGCAATGCATCTGGCACAGAAAGATGGGTTTAAAATGACATGACGACGCCGGAAGGGGGAGAAGGGCGACATAATTTGGTTGGCCACAGCCATAGCCATAGCCATAGCCAGGCTAGCACTCGCGGAATAAACGCAGCCTAGGCATTTGAAAAGGCCCAGATGTGTCTAAGAAGGACTAAATCTTATCTTAGCTCAAGTCTTTAACATGTTTATTTTACAAAATAAATTTCAATTAATTTGCTTATTGTTTTCTTCCAACATTATTCTCATTGAAAGGTATTTTGAATTTTGATGGTTTCTTTCCTATTCCTACTAACTTAAAATAAACATAGATATGTATTATTGCCAAACCTTTACCAACCTACTAACGCTGTCGGCGTGGTCTAAGAAAGGTGTTAGCGATGCTGCGCTGGGGCACGTTTATTGGTCAACTGTACCAAATATATAAAAATCGCTTTTGACCAGATTCTCTAATCATCAATTCAGCTTCAACAACTCCCTTTAATCCTCCTTTTCCTCTCTTTAGTGCTTTCTCCCTTCTTAGTTCCCTGTCGTGGATCAATGGAGGAGCAGCAGCAGCAACAATCGCTGACGTCGAAGTCACTGCCGTCTTCTCCTTCATCGTTTGTTAGGAAAATAGGGCCTAGCGCCTCCTTCGGCAAGCACCGGCTTGCTGCTGCCCTCTCCCAACTTCAAACCCAAATCAATCTCTTTCAGGTAGGTCTGTTATTATTTATTTATCATAATGATCCCTTCTGATAGATAATGCTTTGTATGCTACGCTAGGAGGAACTGGATCAGCTTGAGACCTTAGGCCAATCCTCAGTTGCCTGCAAACAGTAAGTTACATTCCCGTGCCTTTATGCTAGGTATAACCATCCAAATAATCGCATGATTTGGATCGCAGACTCTTATCCAGTGTAGACTCCGCTGCCGATCCGCTGCTTCCATTGTAAGATTGAGTTGGTTTGTATTCCTCCCTAGTTAGGTTAGATTTTGCCTGGTCATCCGTTAAGGTAACTAAAATGCAGGACCAAAGGCCCAGTTGACGACAGTTGGGACAGGTGGTTCAGAGGAACAAACAACTCGCGGAGACGCTGGATTTGAATATTCTTGGCAATACACGAAAGTACAATACAATCCTCCAACATCTTCAGAACCAGACAACATCAACCGCAGAGCAGAATGTTAAAATCTCGATTGTTTGTTTTAAGTGTAACATTTTGCAATTCCAACTAAATCAACCATTACATTTACAACGCTGTCCATAAGCTGAGCTGCTAATGGAAACTGTTAATTGAGGTTTAGCTTAAGATATCAACAATTTTTACCTTCCAGCTGTCTCATTGTTCCAAGAATTTAAGTATCCAACTCAAATAATTTACACTTCCTTGGATTGTTGTTTTCATCAATTATCCAAAAGAAAGAACACTTGAGGATCAGGCAGAATAAAAAGGCAGGGCGATACAAGTACCCCATGGACATTCCCAACTCCCATCTACTCAAGATACAACTTTTGGCGTAACTAAAGGGATCTTTTCAGTCCCAACTGCTGGCAACAATTTCCAAGAGGGGAACATTGTGTTCCAAGTACAAAATGTTACAACTGTTTCTGGCATTGTACATTCGAATCAACCAGCATTTACAAATGCAAGCCAAAATCCACCAGTTTGGGCCAATGGTTCTGCACAACAAGATTTCAGTAAGGAAAGAATTACTAACAAGGAAAATACTATATTGCAGAAACAACTAGACAGGCTTGTATTTAAGGGTGTGAACTTGCAGCTAGAGATCTAGAGATTCTTAACTACAACAGTAACATCACTGTACCAGTAACATAAATGAGGAAGATATCTTCACATACATTACACACAAAAGCCTACTTATAGTAGATGATTGTTTACAAGAATAAAAAGGAAAAGCCTTGGAACTAGAATATAGGTCATACCTCTACTATGCAGGTTGAAGATTAAGGAATTTTCCAAATTCGATATCTACAAGATCTTAAGCCAGTATGGACAAAAATATACAAACTAGATAACTTAAGACGAGATATTTGAAGTCAAAAGTGTTCCCCTAAACCCTTCCTCAGCATGCTGTTCATCCATCTTCTGGTCTGCAAGCTCATCTGATGAAATATTAGCATAGAGGTAATTAGTGAACGTAATTGCTGCTTCTGTAGTGAGAAATTCCCAAGTTAAGAATACCTAAAATAACTTGCCCAGAACAATAAACTAAGGCATATAGTACATGGTGAAGCTGAATGTTCTAAATGCCTACCAACTGCACAATTGGAAAGACATGCACACAGAAACTGTGTGAAGAGTCAGATGAAGAGAATTCAGGATCAAAACTCGTGCAGTTTCCATATTGGATCCCTGTAAATTACTCATACATTTTGTCCATACAAATATATTGCTTATAAGCATAAGCATATAACATAATGTCCCATCTACAATTCTGAACAACCAAAACTTAGCCCAACAAGTCAATGACTTCGTAACTAAAGAAAAGTGGAAACATGGCTTTACTTTATTCAAAGTTTCACCAACGATTTACCCCAATCCCTTCTACAATAATTATTATGCCATTGTTTCAAGAAAATCTCAGTAATATTTTTTGACTTAAATTGCACACCCACAGCAGCCCTATTGTAAACACCCAGCAATAGTTTCAGTAGCTTACCAGCAATATCTCGATGCTCATGAATCTCCGAGTCTTGCACCCAGAGTTTATCTCCAGGAAATATATTCAAGTCAGCAAGAGTAGCACATTCGTGATCAATTATTCTAGAACCTTTGCGGAGTATCTGGTTCTCTTTGACTACCTGCATGAATTTGAGTATTGCAATATCAAAAAAATTTGATCACATTCGAATATTTTAACAGTGTGTGACATTTAGTTCAAACAAATAGAAAAGAATGGAAACTAGATAGAATTTTGCATCCATATGGGGCAGTTACCAATGTAAACATTTTACAAGTTATGTTTCCATCTTTTAATATGTAAACCATGTTGCATCCTTCTTTAGATTCATTATCAAAGAAATTGATCTATCCTAAAACCCAATACGTCAATTCTCCTGGAACATATTTCTATCTTCAAGATCAAATCTAGAAGAAACCATGATATCTGACTAATCAAACAAATCAACAATAAAAGACGAATTGGAGCTTTACGATGGAAATTCATAGGTAGACATCAAAACCTAACAACCTAGTAAGAAAACATGGAAGCATACAAATTCTACCAAGCCTGTCAGATTCCCTTTATGGGTTTATTCACTAGGTTTTATTCCACCTTTAATAGTACCACAAAATTTGGAGAAAAAACAACCTATCTCTAAGCTTGAAACCTGTCATCAAGAGGGTTAAATTGGCAGAATTTTCATTGTAGCACGAACTGTAAATTGTGCCAAAATAGAAATTGCATATAAAGTATGTAATCTTTTCCATTATTAGCCTATCAAGATATAAGATCAAATAAACCCTCAAATTTATTTTCAAATAAAAATTAAATTAAAAAAAACACTGTAAGTGAACAATAAATGAGTAGTCTTTCCATTCTTGAATCCGCTCTTTGCAACTTACCCCAAGTGACTCCCATATCATCATTTTCAATTGGTATATTGATGTGGAACCAGAAACTTTCAAATTTACTGCATTCCCATAATTGGTCCTTCGAGAGCGCTTAGAGGCCCTTCGATCGGGTTCACAAGTTGTTTCAGATGCTTCCAGAATCGATCTTGGAGCTTCTTTACCACGAACAAGAGAGACATGAATATCCTCATTGTAGTAGTTAAGCTTCTGCATCAACTCACAACTTTCTCTTTCACCAATGCAATCAGCACAGATCTAGCAGAATGATTCACGTCATGTAAGAATAGTATAAATTTAAAATAAAAAAGATATATCTCAATTACTGCTATCTTAATTAAACATATATCAGCATCGAAAGCTTGAATAAGGTAAATTTCCATTACCTCAGGAAAAGTCTTAATGACAGGGCTTTTTGTCTCGTGCCCATTATTTACTTCATCTTGAGGACTAACATTCGCATCAGACACTGGATTACCTTCACAGGATCCAGCCAAATTATTTTCCAAAACATTACCTGTCTCAATTATTGCAGATATGCCTTTCTCCTTGTTACCACCCCACTCGTCACAGAAGCTGTTCCAGTCATTCTCTGTGACGATTGCTAACCTATCTGTCTACAATACAAAGGAGTACGGTACAAAGAAAAGAAAAGTGTTGTGTTAGACAACTCAGAACAGTTACTGCAATTCTATTAACAGCATCAAACACAAGAGGAGGCTTAAAGGCATTTTTCCTGAACAAATGAAGCAACTTTTTTGCGACAAATAGCAGTCACATGAACAAATGGCCCCTCAGGACTCTTTACAGTCACATGCGTTACGAAGTATTGCAATAGGAATTAAAAGAACGTATCTCCTACAAGCAAATTTGTGCATATTGATTGAAAGGAAGGCCCAAACTAGAATCACTGAATCTCTGGAGAACTATTCCATCCTACTTCTAGGAGCCTCAGTTCTACTGAGGCTCATGCAGGAGAAACAAAAATTGCATGCAGACACATGCAATATATCCATGTGAAGTAGAACGGCCCACACTTTGATGAAAACATGTATAAGCTGTAAATTTGATCTGCTGCACTTTAAATAGATGGTTGCTAGAATTCAGGGTTGAGAAATGAAAAAAAAAAAGATAAGTTTACGAATTACTTCTAGGGTTTGTAACAAGAACTAGGAATCACTCCAAGGAAAGTACTAGTATCATACCAATAAGTTCCCAGAAACCACTGATGGGCTTTACAAATCTATCCTAAAAGAAAGCATCACATTTTCCAAAGCTGAACTCGCACAAAACTTTCTTATTTCCTTCCATAAACCAGAAATACGATCAAAATATATAAAAGAATTAATTGACATCAAAGTAGGCTGAAATTTGGATTGTGTTAGGATTCCTTATTAGATTTGAAGAAGTAGTATATGTTATTCTATTTTAGATATGTCAACCTACTTGTATAGGACTTACAGAATTTCTATTGTAATAGGATTTAAATTAAGATCCTTTTCCCATATGTGTATTCAACTCTTCATCAAGAATAAGCAAGCTGGAATTTTTTTTACAAACTTGAGTTTTCAACTAGAAGGTGTGATGCTTTCTTCTAAGAGTGATTCTTAAATCTTAGGAGTGATTCCTAGTTTCCTACCTTTCATTCTTTGTGTTCACCACAAAATTCCATCCCCACTTCCACTATATTAAAGCCAAAATTTCCAGTAATCAAATCATAAAATTCCACCTATAAAAAATCTAAAATTTCAGCATTCCTAGCCAAAATCCAACCTTGAAACTTGATATTCCAACAGCCTAATATCAGTCATATTTCCTAATTTTGTTATTTTTAGCTACTAGTTAATAATACTTCTATTTGTCCTACATCAATACTAATCCAGCTCCTATTAAAGAGACCAACAAACACATAAAATAGAATAGAACTGACTATTAAATAAAACAAGCCCAAAATCATTATGGAAATTAACAAAGACAGATAACTACTACCCATAAATTCGTAAACTAATCTCATTCTCCCTCACCAAATGTATTAACTCAGTAATAATACTCACCAGAGAATTCTTCTGGAAAAGCACGCCACGCTTGTAAACCAGATCTGGAGGCCTCTCTAGGAGCTGAAGATGCTGATCCAAGAAATAAAATAAGCAACAAAAGAACAGAAAATTTAAAATCAGTTCCTAGGATCAAGAAATGGTGAAAAAAAATTCAAAAAACAGAATAAACACCCAGAAAAAGTATTATATCCTGATTAGGATGATTCTAGGATAAATCTAGAGGCATGAGTCGTTTGCCTTGTACTTGGAGCCAGCTTATGTCATTCTTACAAATTTCATCAAACCTTGCACAAAAAGCCTAGTTTCGAAAGAGACGATCGACAAATATCACATGAAACTTTGAGAATGAATATCAAACCCACCTATTCTACACTCAAACAACTTGCTGCCTTTCAGTCAAAAAATAAATAAAAAAGAGTTTTCAGAATTATTACGATTGTAGTGGAAGAACGTTCCAGAAGTTGCAATTCACCTTTTCACATTTCAGTGAGTCAATTATCATATCTAGTGTTTCAGGTTGCAATGATGAAGAAACATTCTTGCCACTAGCATTTACGTAATTTCTCCATATCGTGAGCCATGAAGAAGGAACCAAGTAATACTTGCAGTCCAAAGACAAGGGAATGTTTTTCCCTGTAGCCAATTTTTCATGATTCTGCCGATGTTTTAGCTTTACTGCTCTGCAATGTGGAGAAAGGAATAAACAACTTTTTTCCTCTAGATAAGTTAAAACTCAATATCTTAATAGGTTCTGCAACTTCTAAAAAAATTGCAAATGACCTTAAAGAATCCTCTAATGATGCAACTTCAGAAAGTTCATCGCTGCATTGGGGACACCGATCAAAATCTGAACGAAAAGTTGTACAACCCAAAGGTTCATCAGGCTTCACAGCAATGGCATCCTCATAAATGAAAAGCCACAGGTTTTCAGGAACAAGCACTCGCTTTGCACCAGGTGCTTGCTCAGGCAGCAGCTGCCCATGAGGACACCTAATTGAAGCTGTTGGTCCAGCATCAGCTTCACTTGGAGCGTCAATGCTTTTTCTTCTAACCCACTGTTGTAACCTACAATAAGAACCTAGTACAATTAGCCTCCCACAAAAAACAAAAAAGTTCCTTCAGATACAAAGGAACATCCAAATACAAATTATTTCACAACTTCAGGCCTTAAATATATTCTCAAACAAAAGCAAATCAACAGATCCGTATGCAAGGTGGACACTGGATAAAAGATGAAAGCATAACGGAAACCTATGAGCTCAAACCAAAGCACAGAGAACAACACCATTAAAAGCGGCTCATCTAAAAAAATATGTTCTTCTCATGATCACTTAACTTCCAAGCAAAGCTTATTATTAGAATTTTTCATATGGGTTGAGTGTTGAGCCCATTAATAAGAATTGGGTTTAGGTCAACCATTACTGAAATGACTAGAACTAGTCCTTTTTAACATTTTCATGTTTAGTCAATATGAAATACTCTAATACTCCCCCTCAAGTGCAACTAAGTCTAGACATCTAGTTGTCACTTAAAATAAACGCAATGGTAATTGGACCGGGCCGTTGAGACTAGACATTCAGACCGACAACCGAAAAATTAATAATCCAAACCAAATGCAGAGGAAAATGGTTTCATTCAGGATGATAGGAACGTGGCATGTTGAGTCGGGGGAAAATTCTGCCACTGGCTCATCAAGCAACGCTCCACTAAGATCAATCCTAGAAACGCCGAACACCATTATCGACACAAGAAACTCGTCCTCTTCTCAGAACAACATTGACACACAGCATTCGGTGGTAACCAATCGTCGGCTGAATGGGAACAACTATTTACAGTGGTCCCACAGCATGTTTATGTTCGTAAGAAGGAGAGGAAAGGAGAAATATCTGACAACCGTATGAGGCGTGGATGACCAAAAACAACCAGGTAACGAGCTTGTTGGTTAATTCCATGACTCTCGAAGTTGGTGAAGAGTTTGTCCTTGCAACCTCTGCAAAAGGGATATGGGAGAATGCCAAAATGACATATGCCACTATAGAAAATACCGTTGCTCTGTTTCAAATCAAAGGAATTTTGAGGGAAACTAAGCGAAGTGAGAAATCAGTCACTAGTTATTACACCACATTAGTAAAATTGTGGCAACAATTGGACCTCTATGACCCACACCAATGGGCTTGCAGTGAATATATGGCGTGCTACAAGAAAATTGGGGAAAGACAAAGAGTGTATGAATTTCTTTTGGGACTAAACTCTATTTACTAGGAGGTTTGTGGAAGAATCATGGCAACCTGACCACTACCAATCATCATGGAGGCAGCCAATTTGGTGAAATGTGAAGAGAGTAGAAAGCTGCTGATGCAAGGCACTCCAAGCAATAAAAATCCCTCTAAATTTTCAGTCATGGCTATCAAAGGAACAAATGGGCCAGAATCTAAGAGCAAACAGGGTAAGTCTTGGTATGACCATTGTCAGAAAGGTGGACATACCAAGGACACATACTGGAAGATTCATGGGAAACCTCCAAATCAGAAAAGCTACTGGTGGTGACAAGATCGAGGGAGATAACACACCAGTGAGCAAAGAAGAAGTTGAATTGCTGAGGAAAATTCTTAGCAAGTATGATTTGAAGGCTGAAAAGGTTGTATACACAAATAACATTGTCCAAATAGGTAACACTGGTACTACTTTAAGGGTTCAAACCCCAAATTGTGGTCTTTGGATTGTTGATTTAGGAGCTAATGATCATATGACTTGTGATAAGTCATTGCTTGTTGATGTACAACCTCGTCCTATTCATAGTATTATTAAGGTAGCTAATGGACAGGTTCTAAAAATTCAAGGGATTGGGACCGTTATAATTGCTAATAAATCAATCTTAAGTGGTGTTCTTTATGTGCCTAGCTTGGATTGTAATATGTTATCTGTGAAAAGGATTACTAAAGAACATAATTGCACAACTAATTTTGGTGCTGAAGGTTGTGTTTTCCAGGATTTGGAGTCAGAGAAGAGGATTAGTAGTGCTAGGAAGTTTGCTGGATTATATTACATTTGCAACTCAAGAAGGAATAAAGCTCATGCTATTTTATCTTCCAATGAAGATATTGCATTTCGGCACTATAGGTTAAGCAACCCTAGTTTATCTTACATGATGCAGTTATATCTAACTTTTTTCAATAAAAAGGAAATTTCTTTTCAGTATGAATTATGTCAACTCTCTAAACGCACCAAAAATTCTTATGCATCCTGAGCCTATGAACCCACTAAGCCTTTTTTCATCATTCATAGTAATGTTTGGGGGCCATCAAGGGTCGAAACCAAAAACAATGTTAAATGATTTATAACCTTTATTGATGATCATACAAGATTGACTTGGGTATATCTTTTGAAAGAAAAAACTGAAGTTTTTCAAGTATTTAAGTAATTTTATTCCTTTATACTAAACCAATTTCAAATAAAAATCCAGATTTTACAAAGTGATAATGGTAAGAATATCTAAGTCAATCCTTAGGTCAATTTTTAACCAGCAATGGTATTATACATCAGACCTTATATGCTAATAAACCATAACAGAATGGTGTTTAAGAAAGAAAAAATAGACACTTACTTGAGGTTGCTAGATCTATTATGCTCACAACAAATGTTCCAAATCATTTTTAGGGGGATGCTATTTTCACTTATATTTATTTAATAAATATAATGCCATCAAAAGTTTTACAGTTTCATACACCTTTACAAAAATTGCTTGAGATTATCCCTCGGTTCCCTTTGTTAATACTCTACCTCAAAAGATTTTTGGATGTGTTGTCTTTGTGCATAATTAACATTGTGACAAACTTGAGCCTAGGGCCCATAAGTGTATTTTCTTGGGTTATTCTTCTACTCAAAAAGGTTGCAAGTGTTTCTCTCTTACTCTAAAGCTTTATTTTGTTACTTTAGATGTGACCTTCTTTGAAACGCAAGCCTATTATCCAAAAATACTAATTCAGGGGGAGAGCAGCGTTAGGATGGCCAATAGCTCTAAGGGAGGGAGTAAGAGCTTGTACAAAGCATCTGTTTCTTATAACAGGTTATGACCACATTTTAAGGCTTTTATGACACAATTATCTACAGAAAAATTACCTGAAAATTTCCAGGAAGCAATGAAGGATCCTAAATGGAGAGAAGCTATAGATGATGAGCTGAATGCACTCAAGAAGAACCAGACTCGAGTATTAACAGATTTACCACAGGGAAAAACATAGGTTGGCTATAAATGGGTGTTCACCATCAAATATAATCCTAATATAAGTATTGACCGGTACAAAGCAAGACTTGTAGCTACAGGTTTCACACAGACACATGGGATTAACTACTAGGAGACTTTTGCACCTATAGCCAAACTCAGTACTGTTAAAATTCTATTATCACTAGCTGCAAATCTTAATTGGCCATTATATCAGTTAGATGTAAAAAATGCCTTCCTCAATGGTGATCTTGAAGAAAAGGTACAAATGAAAATACCTTTAGGACTAGAAGAACCTACACATCCTCATAAAGTATGCAAGCTCAGAAAATCACTCTACGGCTTGAAACAATCACCTCGGGCCCTGTTTGATAGATTTGCAAAGTCAATGAGAAACTTGGCTACTATCAATGTCAAACTGATCACACCTTGTTTGTTCGACGCCTAACTAGTGGTAAAATGACTATTCTTATAGTTTATGTTGATGATATTGTTATTATAGGTGATGATTGGGAAGGCATGAAGGAGCTAAAAGGTGCTTTGGCTAGAGAATTCGAAGTTAAGGATATGGGCTATTTGAGATACTTTTTGGGGATAGATGTGGCCCAGATCCAGTAAGGGCATTTTAGTGTTCCAAAGGAAGTATACATTTGACCTTTTACAGGAAACTGGAATGATGGGGTCAAAGCCTGCTAATACACCCATGGAATCAACTAATAAATTAAATCCTAAAGAAAAAGGCACACTAGTACATATAGGGAGATATCAAAGATTAGTTGAAAAACTGATCTATTTGTCTCACACTCGACCAGACATTAGTTTTCCTGTGAGTGTGGTTAGTTAGTTTATGAGCAACCCTCAACAAGAACATATGGATGCAGTACTCATAATCTTGAAGTATTTGAAAATGACTCCTAAAAAAGAATTAGTCTTCAAGAAAAGTGAGACAAGGAGTATTGAAGTATTCACAGATGCCGATTGGGCTAGATCATTGACTGATAGGAGGTCTACAACAAATTATTTTACCTTTGTGTGGGGTAACTTGGTAACTTGGAGAAGTAAAAAACAACCAATGGTTGCCTGAAGCAGTGCAGAGGCTAAGTATCGAGCACTAGCATTGGGAATTTGTAAAAGAATATGGCTGAAAAGACTCATGGAAAAACTTTAGATCAAAGTGGAGCCTCAGATGAGGGTGTGGTGTGACAACCTAACAACTATTGGGATTGCAAAGAATCCTATCTATCATGATAGAACTAAACATGTGGAGATAGATCGTCATTTCATAAAGGAGAAAGTAGATTCTAGTTTGATTGATCTAGCTCACATTCCCACTAGCAAACAAGTTGCAGATGTTTTCACAAAAGCACTTACTAGAGTCAAATTTGAAGAGCTAAGCAACAAGCTAAGAATGATCAACATCTATTCACCAGCTTCAGGGGGAGTGTTGGAAGAATATTTTCAGTTTTATTACTTTATTTGTTTCCTTATTTGCTCAATAGTTTATTTCCTAAAAATATCATTTTATCATTTCCATTTCTAGTCCCTATTTCCATGGGATCTTATTTACTTCTTTCTAGGCAATAATCAAGAGATTGAATAGCAGACTATTGCTTATCTTTCCTATATGTATTTATGTCATTTATGAGAAATAATATACAGAAATTATCCCTATGTGTATTCATTCTCAGTTGTCCGTCTGGATATCTAGTCCCAATGATCTAATCGGGGTTACCACTGCGTTTATTTTAAGTGATAACTGGAGAATTTTTAATATAGGTAGAGTGTAGACCCTTTAACAATAATTAAGCTTGGGTCAACCATTGCCAAAATGACTAGAACTATTCTCCTTTAACATTTTCATATTTAGTCAATATGGGATACTCTAACACTTATAAACCATCTATAACAACCAAGAAAGTATTAAGGGAGAAATCATGAAAGGAGAAGGGTTTGCATTCATACCATGTCTTAGATACATAGTATGATCCATCTGAACAGTTACCCAAAAGCACATCACTTGCAAGATCTCTCATCAAATTTCTCCGATCCCGATAGCTATCGGCACAAACCACATATTTTGCACGATCAATGAGGCAAGCCATACAGCAATCATCATTGCTTAATATTGGCCCTCCATTATGCTGAAAATTATTACCAATATTTGACACAAGATATTAAAAAATTATAGCAAAGCAGCACAATTGAAATTCTTAGGGGTTTCAATGACAGGGGCAGAAAGAAACTACAATTAGAAAAACATTTTCCTATTAGGGGAACAGAGAAAATGACGACAAGAGAAGGAAGATGATGAACAAACAACTGAACTAAAAAAGGTAAAATAAAATACTATAAGTGGATTCTTTAACAGCGTTACTCAATGAAACAACTGTTGCACTAATGATCTCACAACAGTTATACTAGAATGTACTAGATGCCTTAAACAATTGGGATCATGAACCCTAAGCGAGACAAGTTAGCCATGAAGATACCTTGGATATCAATTTTGTCCAGGCTTCAGCAGACAAACGCTTCATAAACCCAACCTTCGATATGGGGACTTTTCCATGAATGCATTGAATAGGAGAATTGTCTAGAATACTGCATCAAATTAAATAAACTAAATGTAGCTTTGGAAGCTATTCACTAGCCTTAAACTAGTAAAGCAAAAATGCAAGTAACAGTTGCAGACTAAGATCAAAATGAAAAGGATATACAAATGTTGACTCCAGATGTGTTTTAGCAAAAAGAAGCAGACTATTGAAACAATTCATAAACAAGCCAAGCATATAATTGATTTCATACACATATGACTGCTTTGTATAAAATTTATCTTACGGCGGGGTAATGTTGTCAGCCCACTCACGAAGCCAGTCCGTAGAAACCCAATAAAATGGTTCATCATCCAATCGAATTGGAGCTTCTGAAAGAATTGATCGCACTTCTTGTTTCCGCTCTATAATCTGATTCATTTGACTCTCCTTCTTCAATTTGTACTGTTCACAAGCACCAAGATATGATGCATTCAACTCTTTTATGTCCCCAAATATATGTGGTGGGAGAGAAATGCCATTACTTGAACAACCATCATGCCCTTCAACACTGTCTACAGCACCATCAATATGTCTATTCTCATCGTTCTTCCTATTACACCTAAGATTATACATTAACATGTATGCATCAACGGATGAAAATCGAGCTCCATGTCCACCAACACTATACTCTGAAGGCTGAGGTTTAACACAATTGGCATATGCTCCTTCTGCACCAGTTTGTAATGGAATAGTCTCGCTTGGCACATCTTTAGCAGAAGAGCCTTCTCCAAATGGGTGATAACCTAAATTTGAGACATGCTCATCATCAAATTCCCACCACTGCCTTGTATTCTCATCCTTAATATGAGCAATGTAATGGCCACTGTTTACAGCAGTTCCCTTGTGAATTAACACAGCTGACAAGTCATATATCCAGTCTGTCTGTGATGGTTCAGATAGCCTGCGCCCCATGTCCAATTCTCCAGGGAAACAAAAGGAGGACGTGATTTTCTTCTTTGTTGTAGTCTACTAACAGATGAACAAACAAACATATCCTTAAAAATTTGACCACCAATTGCAGAAATATTTTTGCATTATAGTTAGTATAAATATTGGACTAGAAAAGAATTAGTTTTGGCATCTAAATCCAAAAAAACAAAAACAATAAAATTACTCTCAAGCATGGAAACGAATTTTAGCACAAAACCTAGTTATTTGCATTTTAATAGATCATCCACAAGAAGAAATAATGTATGCTTTTGCAAGAAACTGCCAATCAGAAAAAGTAAACACACCAGTCAACCATCATTATCTTCTCCAGCATACCCAATAATTTAACATAAGACTGAAGCACTTTGTATCCAATCACAGAAAATGAAACAAATAGCTGAACTGATCACTATAGACACTCCCTACATTCCTATGCTTCACTAATAAATAAGTTTGATAATTAAACAACTCCAATTAAGTGCAAGAGTTCAGGGATGCAAAAAATAGTTTTGCTATAACAAACAGAAGATATGCCCCCTAAGCACAAGATAGTGTACCTTTGGAAGGAAAACACAACGCTTCAGTTGAAAAGTAAGGACAACAGGTAGAGTCCGGAGCTTAATACTACGATTAGCATCAACTCTGGCTTTACAGGATTCACAGAAATATTGATTCTCTCCATGAAGTTCTTCCACACTAAAGTAATCATCCAAACTCTCTTCTAATGTTTTGAAGCCCTTGACATTCAATTCCAATTCATAGAAGTCTTCCATCTTTGAAGATGCTTCAGAATCTCTTCCACATTTTGAACAACTGCATGCACAACATAAACTAAATGGTCAAATAAGACTTTCACTACATTATTAACAGTAGAGACAAAGAAACAAATGAAAATACTTATCGACTATAAGTAATCAGTTACATACAATATCCAAAGTTACACTGGTGAACTATGAAACAAATGAATAAGAGAATGTGCAGCAAACTAACACAAAGTAACAGCAGTGTGGGGAGTTCTTAAGCTTATAACAAACCATGAGCAGTTTCAAATTGCGGAGACGAATATTTACAGAAAAAAGAAGCAAATTTTTACAGAGAGAAAGTTTGTTCACTGAATAGACAAGCATATATATTCAATAGCTAAAATAAAAATTCTGTCAGCAAATAACAATAATATAAAGAGAGAATTTGCATAAATTTACAGAAAGAAATTTAGGTAAATAAACAGACATGTTTGAATCCATAAATGGTTGATACACCTAAGTAACATGCAACTACAAGATTAGCAGCTTGAAAAGCTGCTTTATGAAACATAATTACAATTGTTTCCCCCTGTCCAATAGATACATTTCATGCTCAGAATTTAATCACAGTTCAATTATGTGCTTCCCCATTCACTGAGAAGGAACGCTGACCCAATTACTGCATCAATAAAAAGTAACAAACAACACTATGAAGGGAGTGCAGAGTTTTTTTAAAAAAAAACATAGGAGACAACAACAATCCAATGCAAAATAATGAAAACAGAAAATCAGAGGTCAGCCTTCATCTTACGTAGTTACATGCGATACGTTTCCACGGAAAAGATCCTGAACAATTCTTCTAGCTTTTGGTATGGTAGAATGGCTCAAACAGTGTTCAAGCAATGAAAGAAGTAAGGTTAGGAACTCATGACTATCCTGCTGAACACCATTATCTAACTCAAGTGTTTTTATAAACGGAGCTGAATCAATAAAAGCCAATTTACTAGCGTGCAACTGTGCAAAAAGTCGTGCAAGCTGATCCAAAACAGGTTGTTGCTTTAAGACACCAGGTTCAACAGAAAAAACACCTTCTCGGAATGATCTATTCATGTATAGAAATTGGAGTATACTGTTAGCATAACAAGTTGCTCCAAGGTTTGTGAGGCCTGCAGGTGAGTCAACAGAAGCTCGAAGATCCTTCGATGGGTCTGGACCAAATGACTGTAGAATATCTGACATTTTCTGCCATAATCCAGATTTACGACTCCCATTGGGTGGTGGTACCAACCCACAAAAACAGTTGGGATTATCTTTAGTATTCACACGGCAACCTTGACAAACAGGTTTTGAGATCATATATAGCTGATTTATATCTTCTTTAGTTATTTCACCGGATGCATGAATTTTCCTATACAAAGGTCAATCCAAAAGAAAAAGAATTAGGAAAGAAGAAGTAACACCTCATGTGCCCAAATACGCCAATATCACAACCTACAGAAAGACAAGTTCCTAGTACCTCAGTATTTCAGAAGTGGTATCGACATCATCTGCTTGCTTCCTTTTATTTTTGCTGCGCGTAGCTGGTCGGCTCATTTTGATCACCGACCTTCTCTGCAAGCATCAATACAACGATGTTCCAAAATCAATCATTTCCATAATGCAACAAGTTGCTAAATGAAACAATCCTTCAAATATTCCTAAGGGTTTGAAACCAAAATTAGCCATTTCACAATCAAGAGAATGGAAAAACACCAAACTTCCACTTGTTCCTGGAAGCTTCATCTCGAACTAACCAGAAATTTAAGTTGAATTAACTGAGGCCACACCCTGCAATTTACAACACTTAAATGCCTAAAAACCCACAACTACATTATAAACGAAGGGAAGTCTCAGCTGAAAAAACCTAAGCAAAAAACTAGTTCCAGTTGCATCAAAGATTACATTGGTTTCAAATGCAGGTCCTATTCATGATAAAGGGAGATTAGAAGGTCAAAAGTAATCTCCAAACAAGGCAACAACGAATGGCAGAAAGAGCGATAAAGAGCTGGAAACAATTTTAGAAGAAAAATAAGACCCCTAGAGAAAGATACAAGTAAAATCCAAATGGAAATTAGAAACTAAATAGCACAAGAAAGAAGCAAGAAGACGAGATCATTTATATACAAAATATATATCAAATCGGAAAATAATTAAAAAAAAGAAAGCAAGAGTAACGGAGTTACCTGATCCTCAAACGGAGAAGCGTCAAGAGAAGAAGAACACGAGACGCCTGACTTTGGGACAGAGATGTTGAAGTCCCACCGAGAGAAAAGGGGAAAATTACATGAAGAGAAAAAAGAAAAAAGAAAGAAAAAAAGAACTCACTCTCTGTTCAAAACCAAAAATGATGTGATTGTTTGATAAGATCTAACTTTTTCTGTTGGCGAGGGATAAAATGTGAAGAGGGAAAAAGATCAGTGCTCACGCGACGGGGTTTAGAGCTGTGGAGGGAATATTTTTTCGTATAAAACTAATAAAAATTGAAAAGAAAATGGATTTTGGGTGACCCTTTTCTTGTTTGTTTGGAGTCTGGACAGGCTGATGAAGAGTCATCTGCAACTTCTATTGTGGAATTAAGTTCATTATAGTTCTGCTTTGTTGAAATTTATGTGACACATATCTAATTCGATTTGAATAAAGAGTTAAACTTCCTAATAAAGTTTGAATTTACAAAATATAAAAATTTAGAATTACCCAAAAAGTGTTTTTGAATTATAATAGTAAAAAATTAACAAAAATCATTTTAATAATCTTTATGATTATATGTAGAGTTTGTATTAGGAATACCTAATTCATCAAATGTAAATTTATGTCTCACCAAAATTGTTAAGGTAAGTCAAATATGAAATTTAGTTAGGTATATTTATTTACTAGTCTTATAATCTAACTATATGTTCAAAGAGGACTTTAACCATAACATTTATATTATAATACAACTTGAACCTTAACGTGACACATTCAAAATAAACCTTAATGTTTACAAACTTTCTAAAATGACAAAAAATTTGACAGAAGTAACTTCGTATAAGTTAAATACTATGTAATTTTTTAAAAAAATTTATCTTAATTATGAATCTCTCATTACGTGATAAGGGGATTCATTGCATGAAATATATAATAATAGGTCCCATTATTACTTGACATATAACACCCACTTCTCTGTTATTCTATAAAAATGTATTTACATATTAAATTAATTAAATTATTATTAAGTTAATTAAGTGCTGAATAATTAAATTAATTAATTTGTTATTAAGTTAATTAAGTGTTAACAACTTCTATCGAAACAATTGAAATCTTATTTGTTGCCGCCACGATCTTCATTTTTGTTGCCACCATTAGCTCCTTCAAGCCTTCGACAACATCTCCTTGTGCCGCCAGCTTGTTGTTGCTGCATGTCTCCCAGCGACACATCATCGTCCATTTCATGGAGCGGCCCTGACATATAACTGCTTCTCCTTATCATTACCTCTCCATGTTCGTGCTATGGGGGTTTCAAGCAATGTTAACATCTCCAGCAACTCCCTCGGCAGCCAAACCTCAAGCATAGCATAACAAAAACACTAATAAGATTCACAGTCAATCACAAGCAAAGCCTTGACGGTTGACAGCTCCCAACACCCAAAACAAAATCAACACTGGTGAGATGTTACAGAGTAAACGCAGAAGATGAAACAAATGTGAGAAGCAATGAATAGGAGACTTAAACGGTGACGCATGAATAGTTGTAATAATAAATAAGACTCTAGAGATGTAATTGTGTTACAGCATACATGGTATCTCTTGCTATTACGTGTATATAAACATTGTGTATGGTTACTGTCCTTGTGAGCGGGGACAGTTGACAAAACAAAATAATCCTGTCTCCCTTAGTTGTTTGGTTGATGTCTCTGATTTTATATCCTCTGCTTCCGGAAGACAGGGACAAAGAATTTTTGTCTTTCGAAAGAAAGACGCGACCTCCCAAATTACCTCTCCTCTGTTATTTGGTCCTTGTTTTGGTCTCTCACACACCCTCCATTGCCTCCAAAATCACTCCTCTCTCGCATGCTGGGCTTCTCTCTATGCTTCTCTGTCGCATGCTGGGCTTCTCTCTCGCACGCTGGGACTCTTCTTCCCAAAGTAAGTTTTTATTATTTGCTGGAAAAATGTCACTACCTCCGAAGGTCTCCATTTCTCTAGTTGCGAAAATTTGGTCCACCTAGTATTGTTCTTTTCTTTTTCTAGTCTGGAGTCGGAAATGGAGGATGTTTATGTGAAATGGAAACCTTCGGAGTATTGGGTGTTTGTATATGTGGATTTGTCATCTGTGGAGACCTTCGGCCTTGGTGGGGTTTGCAAATCTTGAATAGGATGATGTGGATTTTCAGTTCTAGCTCTTCTTCTTGTTGGGTCTTCGGTTATTTTTATTCTTATACCAGAATCCTGAGAGGTTTTTTGGGCATATTTGTTATTGTAAAATTTGCTGAGTTTTGGATCATTCTCTCATTTTCTTTCCAAACTTTTAACTTGTGTCTTTTTTTCTATGTAGGAATCCTGGGTTGTTGTTGATCGGTGATAGGTTGCATTGTTTTCTGATTGAATCTGAGAACCTCATTAGTTATCTCCAAAGTGCTTCTGCTGTTTCTTTTCACAGGTATGTATGTTGTTCTGAATTGAATCTGCATTATGTTATCATGTTTCTGATTGTTTGTGGGTACTTTAGATTATGCCTTGTATTGTGTGAAGTATATGTTGGAACTACATTGGCACTGCATTGTGTTGTGTTGTTGTAATTAATTTAGATAGCAACCAATTATGTATAACATATGTAATGTGATGTTCTATGCTTGGGTTTTAGTTGACAATATGTCCAAGCTATGTTAATCCGTCAGTCATTTTCATTATGTTGTGTAGAAGATAGCAGGAACCTATATTGCATTTTTTTCCTTTAACATGACTCTTCAGTGATTAATCCAATCTAACC
>JANZLD010000006.1:24517982-24529301 GCA_026413575.1 Erythroxylum carthagenense | reverse complement strand
ATTCCTTTGGTAAGTAGCTAGAAAGCAACTTTGGACCTTCTAAAGAACCGAGCTAAGTTTTTAAGTATGAAAATGGAATTAAGATGAAAAAAAAAAATTATATCGGGATTTTTCGGATTAGAAATTGGATATTCGGTAACGGGTTATAAGAGTTCATAATGAATCATGTGTATGTATTGAGGGAATATGTATAAGTAGTTGGGTTCCGAATACGGGATCCAACATTTTGGATTGTTCTAGGCTGATTTAGACAAAGTTATCTTTTAAAAGTTGTAGTTTTTTATCTTTTCAACGATATATAGTATGGAATTTTTGGACTTCTAGGCTAAAAGTTATGGTCCTTATAAGGAAAGATGAATCTTCTGTGTTTTGCTTCTTCTATGATGACGTGTCGTTTATGATGACATATCGTCTGTGATGACGTATCTTTTGTGATGACATGTCTTCTGTGATGATGTGTCGTCTATGATGACGAGTCATCTGTCTTTTGCTATCTTTCGTCTTCTGCTTCTTCTATGTTTGACCTGTACCTATCTTCTGCTCCATTTTTGACCCTTCAGACAATAGAATTTGTCTTCAAGGTCTTCATGAAAGTTGTAGATCTTGAAGTCCTCTTTCAAAAATCTAAAGAACATCCTAATCCGATATCTTTAGGGAAAGTTATAGAAATTTTCCCCATTCGTCTCTCTTTTTCCATTCATCTGTTTTTCCTTTGGTTTGGTCTATACCTATCTTCTGCTCCATTTTTAACCCTTGAAAAAATATAATCTGTCTTTAAGGTCTTCTTGAATGTTGTATATCTTGAAGTCCTCTTTCTAACCATATAAAGAACACACAAATCTGATATCTTTTGGGAAAGTTATGGTAATTTTCCCATTCGTCTACTTTTTCCTATTCGTCTACTTTTTCCTTTGGCTTCGTCTAATCCTATCGTCTGGTCCATTTTTGACCATATAAATGATAAAATCTGACCTCAAGGTCTGCTTCAAAGTTGTATATCTCAAAGTTTTCTTTGAAATCGTCCTATGATGATCTTAATCCAACATCTATAATGAAATTTATGCCATTTGTCCCAAGACAAGTTCAATATCATTGAGGAACAATTCTTTTTTGATTCTTTCGGTCATAACTTTGTTCCCCAACCTCCAAATGAAGTGATTCCTAAACCAATAGTTTCTCAACACATTTTTCAATCCCTCCATAGATTTTGATAGCTTTTGGTATTGATTGCAAAAAGATGTATTGAATCAAAGTAAGGGTATCGACTGGAAGAGTAGGAATTGGATATTTTACTGAACATGCTTCAGTATTTTGATGATTTCTGGATCAGAGCTCCGAATAAGATGACTCTTGTTTCAATATAAACTAAATACATGGAGCTACAAAATGTATGAAGAAGTTGAAATCTAATTCGGCCTTTAGGACTTTCGATTTCTGGATGGAAGTTGGGTATAGTTTACTGTTTCAGTCTAGCAGTAGTCTGAAATGTTTGGGCTCTAACTTTCAGATTTCTGAACCAAATGGATTGATTTTGGTGTCATTGGAAACTTAAGACAAGGGGGAACAATTTTCTAGAAGAAAGAGTTATGTCAGAATATTCAAAGGTACTTTTGGCAAGACACTTAGGTATAAAAGATATAAAGCATAAATGGAAGGGAAAATGGGACATTTCTCGATCATTAAGGGTATAATTGGAAGAAGAAATGTTGTCTTGCATTTTAAGAAGAGAGGAGAATGAAAATTGAAGAGAAAAAGGAGTGTCATGAAAAAGAGAGAGAAATATAAAGAGAAGAAGAGAAGGAGAGAAAGAAGAGAAACCAAGCTATGGTTGCAATTGTGTTAACCTTCAAGAGAGATTTTGGAGTTGTTCATGAAAGAAAAAAGGAAGGGGAAGAGAAAAGCTTCCCTTTGAGCTAAAGATCTCTTCAATTGGTGAAGAATCATGGTAAGACCATTTTGGATCTTTCGAATTTTTAGAAGGATTTTAGTCTATGGAGTTTAGAAAATGCTTGGGTTTAAGCATTCTAGAATCAATTTTAGTGATTTTACATTGTGAGATTTTTTATTGGATTCTTATTGAATGAGTCTTGGTTTGGTTTAGGGAACCAAGAGAATCCTACCCAAGAGCAAGGAGAAAGACAACTTTGGCTTGGATTTTTGCAAGCAAAGTAGGTGGGTAATATCTTTACAGTTATTGTGTGATTGGGCAAATTATTGCCTATATGTGGATATGTGTTAAATTGTTTGAAATTGATTTGTTGAAAATATATGATGATTTTGCTTATGTTATACCATGAAAGAAGCATGATATCTTGATAAAATTAAATTGTGATTTTGAACAATGTTATGCCTTGAAATATGTCATGACATTTTGTATATATATAGAAAGGAAAGAACATGAAAGATGAAAGAAAAGGTTTGAAAGTATAAAAGCATTTTGGTAAAATGATTATGAGCATAATTATGTTCTTCTGTTTGGCCGAGAGTGGAACCATTCTGTTCGTCAAGTGCACGTTGACAAGAGCCTTCTCCCTGTTGCCCGCTTGTGGCATATGAGCTCCAAAAAATGGACTTATTCTGTTCATGGGGTAAACTTCAATTTCTTCATTCTGTTTCATGGAACCTTCGAGCCATTTGTTGTGCATTGCATCTTTAAATTGTCAAGTATGAAGCATATTGAGTGTTATATGTTATGAGCGGTTATATGATTTGAGCTAAATTTGATGAATGCTAGAATTGCTAGATATATATACATATATATGCTTGACTTTGGTCAATTGACAATGGCTATGAAAATATTAGCCACTGAGTTGTGTAGCTTACCCCCACTTCCCTTCTTAGGTGCAGAAAGAGAAGATTAGCGATCCTTGCACAGCATTGGAACTCCAAGATAGTTAGAGACTTTTGTAATCAAGTTAGTTTAGGAATTTTTGTATTTTAGAATCATTTTAAGCATAGGCATTCAACAGTATCATGTGTATTTTGTATTTTGTATTTGTGTTAAGGCAAATGGGTGGTTTTTGAAATGTAAAGATATTATGAAAACAAGCATTGTGTTCTGTAATAGGCCCAAGTGATTACTGAAACTCTGATGTGTTCAATAATATTTGCATCTTTGTGACTGTAATTGTTTTAAATAAATTAGGCCATTTTGATAATCGCTTTTTTCGCATATGAGTTAATTGTTTAAGAATATTTGCAATGAGTTTTGACTGTTAAATGTCTCCGAATGTTGGGCTCTATAAATGGGATCCAACAATTAGTGCAAGAGCTTTTTAAGAATTACAGCAAGAAAGTTTCTTGCAAGAACTGTAAAATTAAAGTAGATTTCAATAAAGCTTTCGGCTCATTAAAGTAGGGCTTTATTTTGAATATTATGCATGTTTTTAAATTTCCTCATAAATTTGTAGATTGGATTGTTGAGTGTATAAAAAAACTTTATAATGGAATTTTAATCAATAAAGAATTAACAAAACTATTTTAAAGTGTAAAGGGAGTTAAGCAAAGGGGTCCTCTTTCCCTTTACCTCTTTATTCTCAGTATAAAGTTATTAATCAAGCTAATTATACATGGAATAAGTCCAAAAAGGAAGTTCAAGTTTCATTCTAAGTGCAAGGCTGTGAAGACTTCAATCTTGTCACTCGTAGATAACCTTATTTTATTTTCCAAAGTGGATCCAAATTCTAGTCTCAATGAAAGTGAGACTAGAATATATAACAAGGCTAAAAACTTCTAAACCTCCCATTCATATCTTGGAGTGCCAATTTTCACTCAGAGGCTTCTCTAATGAATTTAATTCTCTTAATGAAAAGATTAAAAATAAGAATTATAGGCTAGTGCAATTGAAGTTTCTCCTTAGCAGTAAAAGTTCGTCTTATGAAGTTTATCTTAAATAACATTCATTTTTATTTTGGTCTTTTTATATATAGTTTCCTAGAAGTATAAACAAGACCGTATAACAACTTTTAAGGAGATTTATTTGGTCTAGTAATACCCGAATTAATGCTAAAAAGTGAAATGTTGTAGTCTTTGTTTTCCTAAAAATGAAGGAAGAATAGGGATATATTCAATCAAAATTGTAAATTAAGTACAATTCTTTAAGACGGTTTGGAGAATAATAAAGGAAAAAAACTTATTACAAGTTAAATGGATCCATGCTTACCATATTAAACGGGGAAATTTCTGGAGCCTAAAGCTAATAAATAATTTTTCTAGTCAATGATCCACATACTTAAACTTAGGGTAGGAATGGGAATAGGGATCTTTGATAAGCTCGTAGGAGTTTTCATTTCCTTTTGGAATAATAATTAGTAAGCTCTAGACCCTTTAAATGAAGCCAATTCACTTTCTTCATTAAAGAAGCCTGATACCTGATAATGCATTGGTAAGAGATTTCCTATCATTGAATCACTCTAAAATCTTAAGCATTATTTAAGTTTTCAACTCACATTAGGATAGGAGGATAGTATCCATTGGAATTATGATTCATTAGGTGTCTTCACAAATCATTATTACATGAACATGCTCAAATTAGGTACTTCTTGAGTACCTTAGTTTATGTTGATTTGGTTCACCTAGGCGTTTTCTAAAGCCTCCTTAGCTTTTTTAGTTAGCCATTGAGAAGAAGCTGAGCATAGCAGACAGAGTTAAAAAGCTCAAGAATACATCATGAATTTATGTATTCTGCAGGGTGAAAATGAAACAACTAAGCTTCTTTTCTTTGAATGCAAAATCTCCTTTAATGTAAGGATAAATTTTAAGCTTGTGTAATAAGTATGGTCAAACTAGAAATTGGTAGGACATTTTTCAGTGGTGTTGTTTGAACCAAAAGAAGAAAGATGGAGATTGGGTAACTTTTAAGATGGCCTTAAACAACACTGTATACGGGATATGGTTGGAGAGAAGCATAAGAATATTTTAGACATATTTCTACTTAGGTACATTACCTACTTATCTTTATCAAACAATCCATTATAAATCAACTTATAACACACCAACTTATCCACACCTGTAGTTCTTTATGTTGATCAATTGAAGACTATAATACTAGTATTCATGTAGAAGAAAGATAAGACTAGGAAGGTAGTTAAAAAAGTAAGTAAAAAAGCTTAATATTGTAAGTTAATTGGTGAAGGAATTTTTTTTCTCTAGTAAGTTAAGATGTTTCCTAAGACTATGGAATAAGCCAAATCAAAACTGGGAGAACAATGGGTTTATGGAGATGACTCCCATAGAAGCTTAATAATGGCATAACAATTCAATAAGTTGATGATGGCAAATTTGAGTGAAGAAGGAAGAGATATACTCTAATAAGTACTATTTATTTAATGTTATCTAGCACTTATGAGCTAAAATAGCTAGATGTAACTTGTATATGTTGTATTCATTTTAACATCATTGTAAAACTTTCCTTTTTAGGTATTTAATTAAATTCTTTACTTTCTAAAAAACAACATGAATTCCCTACTTTAAGGCATCCCTCTCTCCTTTTTTGTTCAATTCCTTCTAATTTTTAAAGATCCCTACTCGAATGTGATTTAGAGAATGAATCCAATGATCTCAACAAATCCAAAAAGTAAAATTTTATATAAGATCCATTTATTAGTTTGAATTGTAATGCTTGTTTCATTGAATAATTAACTTTGCATAAAGATACAATAAATAATTGATAAGTCAGGAAAACAAATGCCCTCAAATTTTGTGGGAACTTGTTTTAGTCTATTATAGACTTATTCATTTGTTTTTGTCATATATCTAAGACTCGATCTGGCATGCATTGGAGTAAACACAAAGTTTTTTTATTTTTTAAAATTCAATATCGCTTTAAACTCTATAACATGATTAATATATAAACATAAACATAAACAGAATAAATGTTAAATGTACCTTATTATGAAGCTTGATCATTTTCTTATGGCTCCTATCAAACCAATTTTTGAAGCAGGTTTATCATTGCCACTATAGCTGCACTTGTGGCTGCCTTAAATAGTATATGTATAAACAATTTTAGAGAACTTTATAAGTGGTATAAAAAGTAGTAGGTAAGAAGTGCTAATTCCTTTAGAGCCTAAGCCTATTTGTAATATTATTTAGACTTTTGGTATTTTAATTGAAATATAGTCCTAATTTAAACTAAAAATAGGATTATTATTGCATAAACTAAAACATAATCCTTATTTAAACTAAAAAGACATAATCTAGTTGTTTTGTTCATTTTATGAAAATTGAAAATAGAAAAATAGGGTGAAATTTTAGGATGATTGCTTGCTTAGGCTAGTTAGGTTTGACAGTATTCTGTTTTATATGCACGCATTTAGTTTTTATTACCACAATAACCTATAAAAGAATTAATCAGATTAAATTTAACATTATGGTTGAAGGATTAGCAAGTTGCATAGGTTATTTTCTTTAACTTTACAAGTTTTAAAACTTTTTTGTTTAATTTTAGGTTCACACTTAAAAGAATTAACCCTCATTAAAGTCAAAATTTTAATCAGCTTAACAATGTCTAGTATTCTTGATGATTTTCATTTACTTTTGATTACTAAAGAAATACTTGACGTGACCTTGAAATTTTAATTTTCTATGAAATGTTGTTGTTAATAATCAAACGCCCGTTTGAGACCAAAAAATGATACAAGGGACCAAATATGTAACATCTCATTACCTGTGGGGAGGCTAGAATAGTAAATATAAGTGATTAATGAGAGATTAGAAATGTATTTTTCATGCTCGTGCATAAAATGTCATACACATACACATGAATAGTGAAGTTTTGCACATGAAATAATTGTACAAGCATTCATGGATAATTCCGGGTATAATTGAATTGAGTTGTGTTATTTTCGAGAATTTGAAATTTATTTTATTGAAAATTTTATTGATTAGTGGAATTGTTGTGTTTTTAATGTTGGTGAATTTAGGAATAATTTTTGGAAACTTTTGAAAAATAGGAAAAAGGAATCAAAAGAATATTGGAGATAATTAGTTTGTAAGGATGAGAGTTGAAGAAATTAGTTCAAAAGGAACTTGGTTAGAGCTTAGACATTAGGAAAGTGACAAGTGTCACTGACTTAGTAAGTTGCCTTTATAATTTTGTCTGAGAGTGAGTTATGATCTCAGAGAGTTAAAAAAGGACTTAGTTATATGTCTAAGTGTTATTTTCTAGTCACCTTTTTCAAATTTTCTCCTAATACACAGAGTTTTTCATCAAATACCTTCCAAAAGTTGTCTTTGTTTTTTCATATCCCACACCACTTCCATACTACTAATTGTGTCTTCTACCATAAGAAAAACCAGAAGCTGGCCATATTATACAATGGAATGCGTGATTTTACATGGAGTTTAGGGCTTTGGAATAGTTGCAAATCTTGGAGTTTTTAACAAGTAAGTATTGAGGAAATCGAGTTATAGATTTATGAAATAAATTTGATGAATTACTATCATCTGCATAAACATGAGATTTACGTGTATATTCATGAATACTGTGTAAATAGGATGGGAAAATATGGATATAGTGTTATTTAGTATTTGATGGATTATTAACGATCAGGTGATGTAGAAATGATTTTTAAAGTTTGAAATAGAAATAAAATGGTGTATGGGATTAGTGTAGAAAATTATAGTATGAAAAGGTGATATGCTGATATGCTCTGTTTTCTATTCACTATGCATGTATATGTATGTGTGTATACATGAGTAAGTGAGTGCTCTAGAGATGATCAAGAAAATGATTTTTGAGTTGAAGAGTAGTTGTAAAATGATAGTCTGAGATGGGAATGAGTGTATAAATGAAAGTTGAAAAGAAAATAGAGAATATGTATAAAAGTTGAGAATGTAGAACATGAAGAGTGAAATATTGATATCTGTTTCTTTTTTATGATTTTGAGAATTTGATTAAATTTGCATATTTAGGAGTAGTATGAAATTATGGTGAATGAGTTAAATGAAATGGAGTAGAAAGACTAGAAAAAATTGAAGTGTTGGATTTTCGAGAAGAGAGTATGACCAAATTACATCAGTCTCATCTTCTGATTGAACGTGAACAGTAGACTCAAAAGTATGTCTAAGAAAATTCTGAAAGTAAGCCAATGAGAAATGAATTGTGATTTTAATGGTTTTAGTGAGGCAACCTAAGTATAAAATATACTTAGATGAGTTTTGATATGAGAATGATTTTGTGATGAAATTGATGAAAATATACTCGGGATTGTCATGAACATGCATTGTACAAAATTCATTTCATACATGTGCATTATTAAACACTTATAATTGTGCAAATTGTGATATATGTGTATGTTATTTGATATAGAGGAGCAACTGGAACGTCAACCTCCAGACATTGCTGGAACTTCCAAGCATTAACTTCGGGAGCAACTTGAGAGTAACCTAAACAGTCTCACTTAGTTATTTTTTTGCTTAAATTCTGTTAGAAATGATTGAATGAATGTGTTTTGATTGATGATTCCGGACAATGAAGGTCCAATGACTGTGATATTGGAATGAGATATTAAAGTACTGCTTGAATGTGAATGTCACGAACTATGTGCTTCATAATATGATTGATTGTGATAGATGCATTTCATACATGAATGCACAATCAGATAATGACAATTGTGACTAAAGTAGCCACCAATCAGAGCTTAAAGCTCAAAGTGTGAAAAGGAGCCTCGAGCTCAGAAATTGATTAAGAGCCTAAGGCTCACCCTATGTAAAATGAGCCATGTATCCTCATTGGAGAAGGGACAGTTATCCATGAGTCCGGTATCCAAAATGGATATGGGACATTTTAGGCACTTGGTCACAACAACATAACAATTAGAAAAGAGTCTCATGAACATTTCATATGCATTTTTGTTAAGTATGTTTGATTTATTGAAATGCAAAATTGCCTATGCTTAAGTGAAAACGAGATACATGGTCAATTATGCGAAAATATGATTATATGCTATGTGAAATGATGAGTTGCGTGAATTGAGTGAACCATCGATGATGGTTACCTCATTGAGTTCGCAAAACTCACCAAAATTGTAATGTTGATTTTTCAAGACCGAGAGACAACTCTAGCTATTGAGAGACTTTACCAGCTATGTAGATTTGTGTTTTGAAAGAGAGGTCATGGCTCAAAGGTCAGTCAACTGGGTTTTGGACAGAGTAGACAGATTTTTGTTTATTTCCTCTTTCATATAGTACTTTTGTATTAGGCTACGATGATGTTCACGTAGGGAATGTTGAAAGACATAGTGTAGACCTGTGGTAATTACAAAATGAAATGAGAAAAAAGTTAGTTTTTAAAATATTGTGATTTTTTATGATGCTTTATAAGTGAATAAAGATATGATGCCATATGAACTGATTGTAGTGATTGAACGTAGCTCGCCCTTATCCAAGGTTATATACCGGAATGACCTTCGAGCATTTCAGTATATACCCTACGGTAAGGGAGCGTTACATTTGGTTGGTATCAGAGCATGGTTTGACATCTGTTGGGACATATAGGAATGTTAAGCATGAAATATCGTAAGAAATGCGGATAATGATTGAAGTTATTGTTTGTTATAGGTCATCCGTTCTAGGTGATCAAATTGATCAACTAGTTGACCAAGGATCGATAGGAGCTAGTAGGGAGTCCTCGGTACCTTGATCAGAGCAGATGCCTCCCAGAGTTCCTAAGAATAAGGAGAGGAGGTATGATAGGCTGCGGAAGCAGGGAGACGTGGACTTCTATTGCAACATAGATCCTGCTAAAGCCGAAGGATGGTTAGAAAGGACAGAAAGAGTTTTTGATCAGATAGACTACAAACCAAACAAGAGGTTCGATTACGTAGTGTCCCTATTGCAGGGCCCAGCTTACCAATGGTGGAAGACTATCCCAGGCAGTACCATCAGGCCTTGCCAATTGAAGTGGGAAGACTTTTTGAGGGTCTTCAGAGATAATTACATGCCCAAGATCTATTTGGACAAGAAGATGAAGGAGTTCTTGGAATTGAAGCAGGGTAGGAAGTTAGTGGTTGAGTATGAGATCCGGTTTAACGAGTTGATGAGTTATGCTACTGCTTTGATTCCTAAAGAAGAAGACAAGTGTAGGAGGCTTAAGGACGGGCTTAATATGGAGATCAGAACAAGGTTGGTGCTTTCAAACCTGGGTACTTTCTTTGAGTTAAGAGCTGCTTCAATCATAATTGAGTAGCTACTGAGGGAGAGATAAGCCGAGATTGGGCAAGGGTCCAGAGTGAAGAGGCCTAGTGAGAGTGATAGTGGTTCTGGTGGAAGATTCAATAAGTGCCAAAACAGAGCTTTCAGACCACTAGCTAGATCCAAACAGCCAAGGTTCAGACAAAGAGATGGTTTAGTACAGTTAGACAGTGGAAGGGGTACAGTGCAGAGTCAGATACCTCCATGTGAGCATTATGAGAAGAGGCACAGGGTTGAGTGCTAGAAACAGACTGGAGATTGTCGTAAGTGCGGCTCTTTTGACCACCAGATAAGAGATTGTCCTGCTACCTTGGGAGCTCAGTCTGGTATGAGTGGGAGATCTGGAAGTGATGCTACGGTCCAGCAGAGCAGAGGTAGTGGATCCAGGCAGAGAGGCAGAGATATAGGCAGATTGAGCTCTGGGAGTCATTCTATGAGGACTAAGGTGTGGAGCAATCAACCGTAGCCCCAGGTATAAGTCTATGTTATGACTAGGTAGGAGGCTCAGGACTCGCCAGAAGTTGTTGCAAATGCGCTCCTTATTTATGATTATGAGGCATTTACACTGTTAGATCTAGGGTCCACACTATTGGACCCATTTTCGAAGTCCAACTCTTGCAAAATATCACAAGACTTAAGTTGTTTCCAATTAAAAACACCTAAACTATTATCAATTCATCTTCATGCTTTGATACCACAACTGTTGGACCTCGTTTTTGGAGCCTAACTCTTGAGTCGTGAAAACGAGAGCTTGTTCCATGAAAAAGTCCTTAGGGTAATTCCAATAAAACAAAATAAAATTTTTTCTACGTCTGCAGTGGAAGACTTCACCACGGCTAACCATTGGGAGAAGATTTTTCACCGCAGAGAAAATGCTGAAGTAATTTCCCCTGATCCTTCGGGAAAAGTTCGTCGCAGCAACTCTTGACTTCACCATGGTGAAGATGCTCAATTTACTACACTGAATTTCCTTCCATCTTTCCTAACCATAATTTCAATCTAAGTTATCCCAAATTCACTTCATTTAATGCACATCATTTCATAACTGAAGTGGATCACACGTTAATACAACACTTAGAAAGCGATAATAAAATGCACAAGAAGGGGGGTTGAATTGTGCATTTC
>JANZLD010000006.1:24463098-24475853 GCA_026413575.1 Erythroxylum carthagenense | reverse complement strand
TTTCCTATGGCAGGTTCCACGTGCCTTGTTCTTCTTCTTCTTCTTCTTCTTCTTCTTCATCTTCGTCCTCATCTTCACTTTCGTCTTCCTCCTCTGCAACAACATCAAAAACAACAATCTGTAAATTTTCTTTGCAAGCAAGTAGCAGGAAGAAATATCAAACCCGGAAGAAGATGACGCCGACCCATTTGCCCTTTTCTTCTCCTCTCTTCTTTTTCATTAACTGACAAATCCAAAATATCACAAATCTCTCTGCACTGCCTCCCCGACTATTTTTTGTCATATATCTCATTCTTACTTTTAAGCTTCTGCTTCAATTCTATCTAAACTACAAAACCTCCAATCAATCTGTATCTGCCTCTGCTTCTCGCATAACCCTCTCTCTCTCTCTGCATGGACTGTCACCTCCTGATCTCACCAATTTCAACGGTCCGATTTCTCTCGCTCCCCATCTACCTAGTGTTTTACTGTTCTCGTTCGGTGTGCTTTGGCTTGATGTTCATTCTATGTTAAGGGTCTGCTTTTTCTGGGTGAAACGGATTTGGTTTCGATTTTATGTATTGAACTTGATGTGTTTGTGTTCATAAAGTTCATTTCTTCCTTTGTTGGATATATGGGATCCGATCGATCCACAGTGACTCACATTGCAGCATTTTGTTCTGTACAGGAATTTACATCACCAACATGACAAAGACGACGCACTATCATTCAATTGACCTTGTTCTTACCTTCTCCCTCCTTTTGCTATGGGCTGTGGAGGTTCAAAGATCGACGACTCGCCGTTGGTGATTCTTTGCCGTGAACGGAAAGACCTCCTTAAAACCGCCTCCGAGCACCGCTACGCTCTCGCTGCCGCTCACGTCTCCTACTTCCACTCCCTCAAGGACGTCGGTGAAGCCATACGGAGATTCGTCGACGAGGAGCTCGCAATCGGATCCTCCTCATCTCCTGGTTCTCCGGTACTAACCTTACCGTCGGAAGAAGGAAAAACCAAGCACAAATCTAAGAGCTCCTCAACGTCTCCGTCTTCGATTTCGCATTCTTTGGACGATGGTAGTAACCATCATAAAGGTAAAGGAGAAGAGGAAGATATTGAGGATTCACATTTGCATCTCTCGTCGGAATCGGACCTTGATACGAGTCACGTCCATTTTCATAATACCTTCAACGAAATGGATGAAGAAGTACATGTGGGAAGAGGATCTCCTTCAAATCCATACAGTTTCAGCAATTATCCTCCTGAATTTAATTGGAATTATAGTTATAATGGACAGAATCAATATCCATATTCGAACCCGTATCCGAATATGTACTACATGAAGAGGTCCGCACCTCCGGCAAAGACAGTCGTTTACGAGGACCCATCAGTGAATGAGTACTCGGGTTACTATGGAAATGACGGGTTCTTTGGGTATCCAGTGATGGAGTCTGCAAGAAGGGAGGCTAGTCCCCCGCCTCCGATACCAGCTCCACCTTCGCCGCCTAAAACTTCAACGTGGGATTTTCTGAATGTGTTTGACACATTTGATGGTGGGTACTCCAGGTATTATCCGATGGGAAGGTACGGGTATGGATCAACCACGAGTAGTCCGGATTCCAAGGAGGTGAGGGAAAGGGAAGGAATACCTGATTTGGAAGATGAAACGGAGCAGGAAGTGGTCCAAAAAGTTCACAAAGAGAAGAAAGTTTTAGGAAAAGAGAAGCATATGAATGGTGAATTCAAACGGAATGTGGATGTTAAGAGGGAGTTTGGAGAGGGTACATCAAAGTCAGTGCCTGTTGAAACTAGTAGTGAAAGTGTGGAGTCTGTTAAGGGTAAAGGGATTAAGAGCAGTACTAGTCCTGATACCTATCAGAGTCCTGATAGTATTGTTTCAAAAAGTAGTGACGTTGAGTATGTGAAGAAAAAAGGTGTAAGTTTTGAGATTGAGGAGCCATCTCCGACTGCATTGGATGTTGAGTCCTCAAAACCCAGTAGTTTAACCACATTGTCAGCTCATGGTAGTAGGGATCTTCAAGAGGTGGTGATGGAAATCAAGGATGAGTTTCAAGTTGCCTCTAGTTATGGTAAGGAGGTAGCTTTGTTGCTTGAGGTGGGCAAATTGCCTTACCAGCGAAGACGCACTGCATTTAAAGGTTGGTCCTTTATAGCATTTTATTGCATTGGAGTGCATTTGAAATTGTTGTGTTCTTTTATCTAGTTGTAGCTGAATTTCCTTCCATTTTATGCTCTTACCCAGCTAAATTTTAATTTCCAGTCAACTATAGGTAGATCTAGCGAAAACATACTTCACAAGCAATACACTTATCAAATTCAAATTGGATTCAACCGTGGAAACGCACCAGCATAATTGATTTTTCCGTAAGGATATTAAGTGTAGGGGAAGAAAATAAGAGTTCGATAATGTGGTTTTTTTGGGTTGACAGTATTCCTTTGAAATTTTCTTTTGCTTCATGATTTCTTTGAAAGTAACTACCGTTTGGTCACTTGAAGTGGATTCTCTAAGACTTCAAACCATGAATCAGATTTTTAAGGTTGAGAACGACATTAACTTGAGAGCTACTTGTCTCAGAAGTGATGCCCCATCGTGGTCGCCAGTTTAGAAATTGACATTTTGTTCTTTTCTTGAACTTAGTTGTCATTCTATTTAGTACATTTACCTTAGTCAAGTTTTGTGCCTTTATGCAGTGATTTTTTCCAGGATCCTATGTCTGGTGTCTTCACATCCTTCAGTCTGGTCATCGCAGCAAGTTTCTTCTAGGATATTGAAAATGGCTAAAACTTATTCCCGGGATCCACAAAATAACATCGAGATGAGACCTAAAAACCTTTCATCCACCCTAGAGAAACTCTATGCCTGGGAAAAGAAACTATACAAGGAAGTCAAGGTATGGTTGCATGAAAACTGCAAAAATCTGTTATTCATATTTCTCTACTGTGCTTGCATTTCTAAGACAGCCACCCCTACTAACAGACACTGGAGTTTAAAGGGATTCTTTTGAAAGAAATGGAGATATCTACAAGATTGGCTGTTTTGAATTGGAAAATTTTTGTTTCTTGATTTGAATTTAGTCTAGAATGGAGTATATTCAGTGGTATTTTTGCACAACCTTTCAGGAATGAGAAGAAACCAGAAATATCAAACATACACATGATACTTCATTGTTTTCCAGAAGATACTAAAGGTTTCTATAGTTGTATTAGTGCTAATTTAATTGCAACAGCGTCTTTTTTTTGGGCAAGTGATAGTTATATATATAAATAGATAGGAGTCGCTGCATAGTGAAGAGGGAAACTCAATACTTGGCATTGGCATAACCGACAGCCAAGGGCGAGAAAAGACAGAGAAATAATGCTATAAAAGGCATCAACTTTTATTTGATCTAGTAACTTACCAGCTACTGCTGTTTTTGTGAATTTTAGGATGAAGAGAGGCTACGGATTACCTATGAAAAAGAGCGCAAGAGATTGAAAATACTGGATGACCGTGGAGCAGAGTCTAGTAAAATAGATGCTTCTCAAGCTTCAATAAGAAAGTTGCTGACAAAAATCAGTGTTTGCGTAAGAGCTGTTGAATCCATATCGACTAAGATACACAAATTGAGGGATGAAGAATTGCAGCCTCAAATCAGTGAATTAATTTATGGGTATGAATCTTCTCAGTATGTTCAAGTCATTGGGTGTGCCCTTCCCTGCTGCTGTGTTTATATTATATGTTCATGAATTTTGGCGGGAGCTTTTTCCAAATGGTTGTTCCTCCTGATTGGAACTGCTGGTGGTTGACAACCCTGTACTGAGTGGTAACTGCAAGGCGACTAGGTCGCCTTTAAGTGTTCATAGAGGTTAGAGAAGTCATCTAGAATCTCGCATACAATCATTACCTCTATCCTGCATTAGATGAAAATCAGAAACTTTTTCTGGCTTTGCACTCAATGTCAGTTCTATATAGTTGTAATGCATGGTCGAACTGAGGCTACAGAGCTGCATTTTATGCAGAGGCTTTTTTAGCATTCATTATGCAGATGGGACACTAATGCCTAGATGTTGCATATTAAGTGGTTATGAGAATGGTTTATTTCAAGCCCTTGGAATAATTTTTCTAATGTAACAAACACCATTTTTCTGTCATTCAGATTGATAAGAATGTGGAAGTCCATGCTAAGATGTCATCAGAAACAGTTCCAGGCAATCATGGATAGCAAACTCCGACATCTTAGGGCAAACACTGGATCGCAAGGAGATTCTGGCCTCAAAGCTACTTTGGAACTTGAAATGGAGCTTATCAATTGGAGCACTCGGTTTAACAATTGGATCAATGCGCAAAAATTGTATGCGGAGTCATTGAATGAGTGGCTCTTAAGGTGCATTCTTCGTGAACCGGAAGAAACCCCTGATGGAATTGCTCCCTTTTCTCCTAGCAGAATTGAAGCTCCGCCTATTTTTGTAGTTTGCAACGATTGGTATCAAGCCATGGTTAGAATATCTGAGAAAGGGGTTGAAAATGCGATGCTTGAATTTGCATCAAACTTGCACCAATTGTGGGAGCGACAAGACGAGGAGTATAGACGGAGAATCAAAGCGGAGTACCTCAAGAAGGATATTGACAAACAGCTTAGAACCTTACGCATGGAGAGAGGAAAGATTGAGAAGGAACGGGATGAATTGCCAGATAAAACTATGCCAAAAATTCCTTCTGAGAGGGCAGTGTCACCTCTTGATGATCTGAAGGTGGATTTGGATTCACTGCGAAAGAAACTAGAAGAAGAGAGAGGCAGACATAAAGAAGCTGCAAAACTGGTTCATAATGCAGCTTCAAGTAGCTTACAAGCAGGTTTGGTCCCTATTTTTGAGGCTTTGGGCAACTTCACCTCGGAAGTAATAAAGGCCCACGAACAAGTGAGACTTGACTATTCTGGAGGTTAAAGTGCATTTGATTCCCACCATAATTCTCTATCCATCTTCGTAAGGGCAAAGTTGATGACTTGTTTTTACAACGTTGAATGGGGTCAGATACTGTTCATCTTAAATTGTTAGATGAGCAGATGTTGGAAAAGAAAAACAGGAACTTTGAAGAGAGGTAACTAGTGAGTTGAGATGGGGTATTGTACAAATGGGTTGGCAGAAGCTGAAGGTAGAGAGGAGGAAATTTTTGTGGTAGTTAAGTTAGTTAGAAGTGTTGCTTTACTTTCAGCTCTGGTTATAGCTAATGAGTCCTGAGTAGATATGTAGGAATTTTTATATAGGAAAAGAAAGGAATATTGGTTAATTGGTTGGTGGGGTGTAATTTGTGTTGTAACTGAACTGTATGGAGGAGTAGGAGTAGGAGTAGGAGTAGGAGTAGGCGTAGGATTTGTGTTATAGTCCCTTTTGGTTGGCTTATTCTTGTTGATTTTGAAATAGAGAGCTGCTACTATTCTACGTAATTGGATAAGCCTTGAAAGTATATCCTTCGGTCAAGTTAATAAAAAAGGACGCTCCCTCGCCACTGAGTGGCCCCTTTCAAGTCTAAAAATGATTCCTTTTTTACCATAATTTCTCATTCCTTCTTCCAGCCCAAAATTAAACTATGCCGGTCACGTTTCTTGTAATTTATTTTACTATTGAAATCAAATTAATGAAATGGATCCATTCAAAGGGAAATAGATACGTGATGTGGTATTCCACGTAAAAGATTTTGCAAGTTAAATTGGTGTGTCTCACTTACATAATGTAAGTTGAAAGAAATTTGTTCCTAATTAATAATAATCTTAGCTTTATTTGGTAAATAATTTATTAGCCGTTTTTGACGGATTAAAAGGTTCTAACCGCTTGATCAAGTCAAATCACTAATAATTATATTTGGTTGTTGGTTTTAGCGGCTAAGAAATTAAGAGACAAAAACTATTATATCTAAAAATTATTACAAATTATTCAAAGAGATAGAGGTAGAGATAGATAGAGAATAAGATGAAGAATAAATTTGACTGAATTTATAGAAACTTTAAAAAGTTAGTAATTAAATTAAATTTTTCAAAAAAAGTAAATATTTTTAATTTGTTATCTCTAATTATATTACATTAATTACTTTTGTATAGACTCGATACTTATATTCGTTTTTATGTCAATATTTAGTATATATTATTATTATCACTTGTATATTGTGTTTAATTCAATTCAATTTAATCTAAAATTAATAATTAAAATTAAAATTAATTATTTTTATCTAAGTTTAAATTTTAATAGATTAATATAAACAATTTTTAAAAATTATTTTATTTTATTTTAACATATTAAAAATATAGTTTCGATTTTTTAAATTTAAAAAATTAAAATTAAAATAACAAAAAATTATATTTCCATAAATTAGAAATTAAATCGATATTATTTTTATAAACTCAAGTTTATATTAAGTTCGTTAGTACTGCATTTAAGGAAAAACTCGTTGTGTGATCCGACTAACCCATTCTTAAGCTTAATTTTAGTGGGATTTTAGTGATCTCTCTCAAGTTCTTCAGTTAGCCCTTCGTTGCGCAAATCTAATAGAATCTCGAGAAGTTTAAATCGAGCTCATTAGTCATTGAAAAGTTGTATTGAGAGGATTTACAGTGTCCTTATAAAGCTTTTTTTAAGTCATACTCTCGTAAGTCATTTTACACATAAATAGTTAATACTAAACAGTCAATTTTATCAAATATCTTTAAATAGACAACTAAAGTTATCTACTGGTCAAATTAGCTATATTAATCCGTTGTTAACTAACTACTGATAGAATCAGTTGACAGCTAATACAATCAGCTAATTGTCAAATAAGACCCTTATCCTTATTACCTATTAATTTATATAGTAATTACCTAATATACATCGAAAAAGATATTGCGACAAAGTTTTGGTAGATAATATTTAATACAATGGCCGTAGGCAACTCTAACAGAATTGGTCTTGATAAACGAATATGATTATTGCCTATTTTTTTAGAGTAAGAAATTCCACACCAACCTTACTTAAACCTAATGAAAGTCGTGTTTGACAATCAACAGATTTCATTAGTTGTTAGTTGATTCTATCAACGATTAGATAACAACGAATTAATATAGTTGATTTGACCAGTGGATATTATTAGCTTTTTATTTAAAGATGTTTGGTAAAATTAACTATTTAATATTAAACTATGTATAAAATGACTTATAAAGGCATAACTTTAAAAAAAGATTTATAAAGACATGATTATCATATCTTAATATTTCTTTGAATATTCTCATAATAATTTATGCTTACGTTTCAATTTACTTCAGTCAATTAGTCAAAATTAAATAAATTAAACCTAGTTTTCTGTGTTCAAAATTAAAAAAATAATTATTTAAATTAATGTTATAAACTAAACTGAAAAATGCAGTAGTTAATGAGCATAAATTTTATTTTTAATTATATGAAAATTTAATCTCCTAATAAAATTAATCTGATATTATAATTAAAACTAAAAATATATTTTTAATAATTTTATCTATTAAAATTTTTGAGACATAATAAATATTTGTAGAAACATTTTTATGTTTAAAAATATTTAAATATTTAAATATATTTTAAAATTAATGATTCAATTTTTCTTAATTACAAAATTGAATCCAATGATTAATAAGTATAATGAATGCAACTTGAAACTTTCCTGCCTAACCCAATCTTTGATGGATTAAAAATAGTTAAACAAAAAATAAGGATAAATTATTCTGATAATCTTTTACAATTTTGGGATAAAAATAGTGAGGAAGCAAACTTAGAAATGATAAATAAACAAAAAGTGATTAAAGTTACTACTATGAGACACAATCTGGAAGATTAAGAAGAATTTCGAAAACAACTTTTGGAATTAGAGAGTCTAAATATCATTAGGCCGAGTAAATCGCCACATGCTTCTCCTTAAGGACGGAGCTATGTATAAGGGAGGGGGGGCCATGGCCCCCCCTTTCAAAATTTTATTTTTTAAAATTACTTATATAATTTAAAATTTTAAAATTAAAAATAGAAATGGCCCCTATTTAAAAAAAAATTCTTATTAGATATTAGCCTCTGGCCCCCCCTTAAAGTTGAATCTGACTCCGTTACTGCTTCTCCTACTTGTATGGTTAGAAACCATGTAGAGATACTTAGAAACAAAGCAAGGATGATACTAAGCTATAATCGATTAAATGTTTCTACCTTAATAAATCTAACTAGAGGAAAACAAATTTTCTCTAAATTTGATTGTAAAAACATATTTTGGCAAATAAAAATGAATAAGGATAGCATTCCTTATACTGCATTTTCTATCCCTCAAGGTCACTACAAATTAGTAAGCCTTTCGATTTAAAAAATGCCCCTCAGATATTTCAAAGAAAAATGGATAATATCTTCAAGTATCATAACTTTATACATTATTCTGTAGATGATATCTTGATAGCTAACCAAAATATTGCACAATATATTATAATTCTTCATACATTTGCAGATTTATGTGAGAAACACAGTCTTGCTCTGCTTGAGAAAAAGGCTAAGATATGTAAAAGTGAGATAGAATTTCCTAGAACAGAAATAGATGATAAAGGAGTTAAACTTCAACATCATATACTTGAGAAAATCTCTCAATTTCTAGATAAATTACAAGATAAAAAGCAAGACCAAAGTTTTTTAGGTGTATTAAATTATGCATATGATTTTATTCAAAATCTAGCTGAGATAAGAAAACCTTTTCAAAAATTGTTAAAGAAAGATCAAAGATTTGAATTTTCACTTTTTGATTGAACAGGTAAAGAAATTTAAAATTATGTGCTCCACTTTACCCAAGCTTTCTCTACCTTCTGATGACGATGACTTAATTCTTGAAATTGATGCTTTTGATTATGTATGGAGTGGATGTTAAAAAAGATAGATTATAATGATTTACACGTTAAAACTAATGAGTCTCTATGTAGGTATACTTCTGGAACTTTTACAAGAACCCAACAACGATATCATATTAATGAAAGAATTATTGGCGATAGTAAAGAGCTGTCAAAAATTTTATTATTTCTTGCAGTTTTTCTAACTAGGGATGGTTAGCCCTAAAGAAGAGATATTTGGACTATTAGATCAAATGTCTAAAAATATAGATACGTGCCATGCAAAGATAAAATATTTGCTAGATATTGCTAAATTTTCTTTAATATCTCATGAGATAGTTGAACTACTTCTATCTTTTTGCCATATATGGCAAGCCAAGATAAATCATTTTAATTATGCAGAGCATAAACTTTATAGACTGCTCAACAAAGTTCAGATAACTGAGGAATCTGAGTCCATTAGATCTTCTCCTATATCTCAACAGATATCTCAGTCATTGGCTTTTACTCCAAATAATATCTCGTTATGACCAAATACTTCTAAAAAATCTCAGGTATTGAGAAATATTTTCATAGAGAGTTCTCCCAAAAATCATCCTACTATTAAGTACATTATGAGATTATGAGAGATTTATAATCTCTACAAAATAATGACTTTTGTTACACTGACTTTTCTAGGATATATCCTAGATTGAATTTTTTGTAGGGAGTTCATCCTCAAGCAATCCATGAAAAAATAAAATTGATTATAAGACTGCAAAACAAATTTTAGAAAAATACGTTGTTAAATAATTCACAACAATTTTGGAAAAAATTTAAATGAAAAATCTAAAAATTCTTTATTTAAAAATGATATTGATATAGGTAAACTAATAACTAAAGTTACTGAAGCATTTCGGTTAGAGTTTGATGGAGAAGAAAATATTTTAAAAGATACAAATACGATTGGAAAATGCGTCATTGCTTTACTAAGGCTTCAACTGTGTGATACGTGTGAAATTAATAGATATACTTGTATTATCTTATACTATTATTATCATATTCATAACCAGGTAGATAACACACAAATTTATTAAAAGTCGTTTTATTCAAAGAAACCTAATCCTTGGGGAAGTAAATTAGAAGCAACTTATAACCCAGGACTTGTAGTTACACTAGGAAAAAGAATTTCTTTCTTAAAAGATAAATTAAGTGAATGATGTGACGAAGCAATATTACTTAAGAAAAGTAAAGGATAAAAAAGAAATATTTTTTTTATATTTTTATGATTTAAAAATGCCCACTATAATTGGATGTGATAGTCCTTATTATTATAAAAAGATAAAAAGAACTATAAGAAAAGGAAATATTTAAAGAAAAGATATTTTAAAAGATGAAGAGCTAAATATTATAAAAGAAAAGAAGGAAATAAACTTAAAAAACTTGTGTTTAAGAGAAATAGAAGAAAAAATAGAAAGATAACATCATGTCAGTGTTATTATTGTAAAGAAAAAGGACATTATGCTAATGAATGCCCTAAGATTTCATAAAAAGAAAATTGAAATAGTTGTGATATAGAAATGATGATAGATTATGAAGACTTTATTTGAGTCAATAATTTTCAAGATTGTTCTTTTGAAGAAAGTATTTTTATAATTACTGATACTGAATATGAAGAAACTTCTCATTCTAACATAAATGAGTGAAATAGGAGAATCTTCAAATACCCAAAAAGATAACTTGATTACTGATACTATAGTGGAAACATTTGAGCAACATGGTGAGTATAACTAAGAAGCTTTGATTGATTGAAGAACACTTTAAAAGATTCAAAATACTATGTTTTCTATAAATTCTTATAATGGATTTAATACAATTTTATTAGATAAAATTAGATTAAAATTTAGAAAACATCATATGTTTTATGGTATTAATATAAAAAAAGCCTTAGATATTAGTCTTACTTCTAATAAAGAAATAATTCCTTCACTATCAAAAAGAGATATTTCTAAAAACCTTGATCATTTGCCTAAAGAAATTTGTGATAAAATAGGATGGGTTCATATTGGATCAATTCAAATGATAATCAGATCAACCTTTAGGGAAGGAATTGATAACCCCATAAATCTTGTTATTATTGATGATAGAATAAGAGAAGCCTCTTTAGGAATCCTTTGAGGATATTTTATATATCAAAAACTTTTTCTTAATATTTATCCTAAGATATCTTATAATATTCAAGACAAAGATTTGATAGAACACTAACTCTAATCCGAGGTTTCAAAAGAAAGGATTTGATAAAAGATGGAAATATGCCATATTTTCTAACCTATATGATGATCTATGCTTTATCTAATTCACATAATGCATCATTATAAAGATATTATTGATTTTTCAAAATTATCTTCTGAAGTAGAAAGGATTTATCCTTCTTCTATGACACACATGGAGGATCTTGAAACATATTTTTCATTATATTTACAACAAAAGCCTTCGCTAACCTTTGATAATAAATTAATACCAAGATTATCGTATTTTGAAACAAGTGTTGCTAGTAGTTCTAGATATCGTGATAACTTAATACGTGCATATAAACATATAAGTTCTAACTATAAAATAAAGGAAAATATTTTGATGGTACAAGTTATATCACTTGTAATATTATAATAGATACTAGTGCGAGTGGAAGTTATATTAATCATAACTTAACAAATAATTTGATAAAATTCACTTAACAAAACCTTACCAATATATAAATTTTAATGCAGATATACACCATATAAATACAGTTGTAGAAACTACAATTAACATTAGAGATACTAAAATACTAATAAGATTATTAGTAGAAAATAAAGGATTCAATTTAGAAATAATGTTGGGAACTAGTTTCCTTGAACAAGTTCAACAATATAAAATAACTCAATATGGAATACAATTAACATATAACAATAATATTATATACATTCCTTGATAATGACTACTATATACATTCTTATTGGAATTACCTATAAAGAATATAGAGCTTAATATTTTGCAGCTTATGTAGATAGTGGAGCAGGTTCTTACTTATGCAAATCTACTTATTTTTCTTCATAATATTATGAAACTTTAAAACCTATTATACAGTTAGATATTTCTAACCATCATATAAATTTATCTATTGGAATACAATAAACTCAAATTCTTACAAGAGCATTTTTAATTAAATGTCCACCTTTTTATTTCTATGATACTGGTACTGATATTCTTCTTGGAAATAATTTTAATCAGTTATTCCATAAAAATCTTATTTTATACTATTTAACAATAGATACATATCAAAACTCCTTGTAGCCATTGGATAATAGTTAATCGCCTTAAAAATACTTATAGTCGTTCTACCCCTATTTCCTCTTAACCTCGCATAGCCTAATGTGGTGTAGGATATAAGAAAAACCGATTTTTCCAAAAGGAAAACCTTCGTTAAAAAAAATGTTATAGAAACAACTATCAACAGATAAAGACTATTAAAAATGAACTAGGAATAGTCAAACAAAAAGTAAGGAAAATTATTATGATAATCCTTTACAATTTTGAGATAAAAATAGGGAGGAAGCAAACTTAGAAATGATATATAAAGAAACTTTTCATTTTATAATATTTGGCTTTTTGTCTTTTAAATTATCTTTTCTTTAAATATTTTCTTTCTTGTAGTTCTTTTTTAAAAATCCTTTTATAATAATGACTATCAAATCCAATCATCAAAGAAATAGGCACGAAAGTGTATCGGACCCTTTAAGATTGAAGATATAAATCTGTTTTTGTTATAAAATCGAAACTAAAATGTAAGAATATTTGGAAGAGGAGAATTCTTCTTATGAAAAAATAGTGTATCTTACATCAAGTTAACCCTTCTATTTATAGTACATTTTAACCACCTAATACACATGTGACCACCTACTCCA
>JANZLD010000006.1:24369488-24388839 GCA_026413575.1 Erythroxylum carthagenense | reverse complement strand
TCATAACACTTTTAATCTTGACTGGATCTATTGACAACCCTGCTCTCTTGAAATCACATAAATCAATTATTCCATTTGCTCCCCCTCCCCCCAAACATACACTTCTTCTTGTTAGCCATAAAATAGTGTTATTGTAATAATTGTAGGACTTGTGCAAAATGAAACAAGTGAGTAGCCCAATCCTTATTATAAATGAAATGTCATAAAAAAAAATACTAGGACAAATTGTTACAAATAATGCTTAAAAACCTGGTTCATTGTGGCTTGAAAAGTGGCAGGTGCATTCATTAATTCGAAAGGCATCACAAGGAATTCGTAATAACCCTCATGAGTATGGAAAGTGGTTTTGCAAACATCTTTCTCCTTCATTCTAATTTGATGATAGCCTAACTTCAAGTCTAATTTAAAGAAGTAGTGTGCTCCATTTAACTTATAAAGTAATTCATCCACTATTGGAAATGGTTACTTATCCGGAACAATAACCTTATTAAGGGCACGATAATCAACACACATTTTCCATGTAGAATCCTTCTTCTTAACCAAAATTTCTAGGCTTGAGAAAGGACTATAACTATGTCGTATAACCCTTTATTGAAGCAATTCCCCAACCTATCATTCGATCTCATTTTTATGCAAATCTGGGTAACGGTATGGGTGTACGTTTATTGGACCAACCCCTTGAGGCAGTTTAATATCATGCTCTATTAACATTATTGAAGGGAGACCCCTCCTTTTAGTGAATACCTCTGGAAATGTTTCTATAATTTTGTTGAGAGCTCTTTGTTGCTCACTGCTTAGTAACTTACTGGCAGAAACTTCCCCTCCTTCATCGTCGGCACCCTCTATTCTTGTATCAACCCATGAAAAGAGGAGGAACAGGTCAAGTTCCCTTTTCTGTAACATCCCATTTCCATACTAAGGGTTAGGACCTAAAATTTAATTCATGTGAGATGAAAGAGAGATTAAGGAAATGCATTTTCTAGCTCATGCATAATGTTAGCATATATGCACATAAATATTGAAACTTTGCACATAAAAAAGAGGTACAAGCATTCATAGACAACTTCTGAGTATAATTGATGGTAAATGTGATTTTATTAAAAATGAGAAGTAGAGGGAGTAGAAAGAGTGATCTAGGTATGAGTTGTGATAAGGAAAGAGTTGGAAACAAAATTGGTAGTGATCTGGAAAATGTTCACTGAGTGTGCTTCAGCCTGTTAGCCATAACTTTTTCTCTAGTTATCCAAATGAGACAATTCTTTGTTTGGATTAAAATAGAAAAATAAGTCTACATTTCTTATGAAGACATAAAATTGCAATTCTGCCTCTAAGAGTCTCAAAAAATTTCATGAAAGTGAGGACTGGGTGTAGTACATTGGTAGATGAATGTAAAATTTGTCTTCAAAATTCAGGGGAAATTTGGGATTGATCTAGATAGATTTTGGCACAGTTGCCTTCTTGAGAGTTATAGATCTTTCTTGTATCTTTCCAATAGTATATAGTATGTGAATTTTGTACATTGTAGTCAAAAGTTATGGTCCTAATAAAGGAAGATGTTCAGGAGTAAAGATGTATCTTATCCCTTTTTTCTTCTTCTGTGATGACGTCATCATCTTCTGTGTTTCTTCTATGATGATGTCATCTTCTTCTGTGTTTTGCTTTTTCTGTGATGATGTCATCTTCTTCTATGTTTTGCTTCCTCTGCCTTTTTTCTTCTTCTGTGATGACATCATCTTCTTCTGTGCTTCTTCTGTGTTTCTTCTGTGATGACGTCATCTTCTTCTGTGTTTTGCTTCTTCTGCCTTTTTGCTTCTTCTGTGATGACGCCATCTTCTTCTTTGTTTTACTTCTTCTGTGTTTTCGCCTAGCTTATCTTTTATTCCATTTTCAACCCTTCACATGATAAAATTTGTCTTTGTGGTCTTCATAAAAGTTATAGATTCTTCTTTTATCTTTCCAACGGTATATAGTAAGTGAATTTTGGACATTTGAGTCGAAAGTTATGGTCCTTATAAGGGAAGATATTTAAGAGTAAAGATGTATCTTTTGCCTTTTTGCTTCTTCTGTGATGACGTCATCTTCTTCTGTGTTTCTTCTGTGATGATATCATCTTCTTCTATGCTTTGCTTCTTCTGTGATGATGTCATGTTCTTTTGTGTTTTGTTTCTTCTGCCTTTTTGTTTCTTCTGTGATGACATCATCTTCTTCTATGTTTTGCTTCTTCTGTGTTTTCGCCTAGTCTATCTTTTGTTCCATTTTTGACCCTTTAAACGATACCATCTGACTTTCTGGTCTTCATAAAATTATAGATCTTTTTGTTATCTTTCCAACAGTATATATTATGTTAATGTTGGACATTCGAGTCGAAAGTTATGGTCCTTATAAGGTAAGATGTTCAAGAGTAAAGATGTATCTTCTGCCTTTTTACTTCTTCTGTGATGACGACATCTTCTTTTGTGTTTCTTCTATGATGACGTCATCTCCTTCTGTGTTTTATTTCTTCTGTGTTTTGCTTCTTTTGTGATGATGTCATCTTCTTCTGTGTTTTGTTTCTTCTGCCTTTTTGTTTCTTTTGTGATGACGTCATCTTCTTCTATATTTTGCTTCTTCTGTGTTTTCGATTAGCCTATCTTCTGTTCCATTTGTGACCCTTTAAACAATAAAATCTGTCTTTGTGGTCTTCATAAAAGTTGTAGCTCTTGAAGTCCTATTTCAATCCATCTAAAGAACACCTTAATCAGAAATTTTTAGAGAAAGTTAGGGCTGTTTCCCCAAAATAGGTTCAGTATGATTGAGGACAAAAACAGGTTTGATTCTTTTGGCCATAACTTCTTCTCTAGACACCCAAATGACTTGATTCTTGAACCATTGGATTCGTAAGAATTTCTCTACATCTCCGCCAAAAATGATAGCAATTTGAAATTATGTGAGAAAGATTGAGTGAAAAACATGGGACTGGTACAATGAGTGTGCTCTTAAATAATAGGAACTGGTGTTATTCCACTGAATATACCTCAGTATTTTGATGATTTCTGGATCGGTAGAGCTCCAAATGAGATGATTTCTAATTTTTGGTAAACTAGAGACATGTAGCTACAAATGGTATGAAGAAATTGGAATCTAATCTAGTCTCTATGATGTTTAAATTTTAGATAGAAGTTGTGCCTAGTATACTGATTTGGACAAGAGCAGCCCAAAAATGTTTGAAGTGTATCTTTCGAATCACTGACCTGTGGTGTCATTAGAAACTTAAGAAAATGGGGGACATGTTTCTAGAAGAAAGTGTTATGTTAGAATGTTCAAAGGTACTGTTGGCAAGACACTTAAGTATAAAAGACATAAGGTATAAATGGAATGGCAAATGAGACAATTCTCAATCATTAAGGGCATAATTGGAAGAAGAAGTGTTGTCTTGCTTATAAATGAAGAAGAAAAACGTGGATGGAAGGATAAGCAGAAGAGAATAACGAAAATGAGTAAGAAAGAGAAAGAGAGTTTAGTGGTTTGAGAGAAAAGAAAAGAGTTGAGCTAGGGTTTAATTCTTTTTAGTCTTCAAGAAAGACTTTGGAGCTGTTCAAGAAGAGAAAAAGGAACAGTAAGAAAAGAGATTCCAATTGAACTAAAGATCTCTTCATTTGGTGAAGAGTCAAGGTAAGATCCTTTTGAATCTTTTGGATTTTTGGAAGGATTCTAGTTCATGGAGTTTAGAAAATGCTTGGGTTTAAGTATTCTACAATCAATTTTATTGATTTTGCATTGTGGGATTTTAAAATGGATTCCTATTGAATGAGATTTGGTTTGTTTTAGAGAACCAAGAGGATCCTACCCAAGACTAAGGGGAAAGACAACCTTGACTTAGAGTTTTGCAAGCAAACTAGATGGGTAATATATCTACGATTATTATGTAAATGGGCGATGTGCCTAGGTGTGTGTATATGTTTGAATTGCTAAATTGTGAATAGGAATTAGATTTTATGAGATCATATGAGGTTAGAAAAGAGATGATGAGAAATTGAGTTATGATATAAAGTAACCAAATGTTCTTGAGGTGTAAGCTTATAAATAAGCTAGACACAAGCTAAGGGTAAAGATTGAAAGGAGAATTTAGAAAGATCATGTACAAATGAAGTGTAAATCTAAGTTCAATTAGACACATAAGAATTATGAAATGGGAATGAGCATAAAATGTATTCTAGAATATATATCCGGGATTGTTATTGAGTATGCATTATACATAGCCCATATAATTATTTGGGCATAAATGAGTTTTGTAACAGGTGTGAATTGTGTATTGCATAAATTGTGTTGTGTAGGTTCAACATCTGCATATAAGCATATCCAGAATTTGGAAGCAAATGCTACTTTTAGAGCGTACTGTGAGTAAACCGAGATGGTTTCACTTAATTGTTTGTTATTTGAATTCTTGTACTATTTGACTATTGAATGATTTTGTAAATGTGATTGATTATGTTGGTTTCCGGACAGGAGGTCCGATGATTGTGATGGTTGACTTGGATATTGAAGTACTACTTGAATGTGAATTGGATGAACTAAGTATATTGAAGTGATTGCTAAGTGTTTTCAGAATGTGTAATCGCATGCAAGTGAAAGTGTGAATTCTCAACTATATGTTGAATGCCAGACTCCGGTCCGATGATAAGAAAATATGATAGAATAAGAGCATGCAAATATAAGTGATGCATTTCATTTCATGAATGCATGAAACAAAATGATTGTTATAACTAAAGTAGCCACTGATTAGAGCTTAAAGCTTAACGAGTGAAAATAAGCTTCGAGCTCAAAAGTGAATCAGAGCCTCAGGCTCTGAGCCTTAGGCTAAACGTTTAATGAGCCATATATGGGAAAGTTATCAATGAGCCATATATGGGACGGTTATCAATGAGCCATATATGGGACAGTTATTAATGAGCCCTATATGGGACAATTAGGCACTCGGTTACAACAAAGTAACAAATGAAAAGTGGGTCTCATGTACACTGCATATGCATAATATGAATGATTAAATTGTATTAGATATGAAATATTGTGAATTATGTGTTATGTGACTGGGTGAGCCATCAATGATGGTTACTCATTGAGCTGACAAAATTTACCCAAAATTTGCACATATTTTTCAGGATCAAAAGAATACCCTGTTAGGCCAATGGAAGTATCCCTACAGCATTCGAGTGAAGGATAGAGGTTGGGATCAGTTCGCGTCTGCATTGCATTTCTCTATTTTTGTATTGAATTGTATATTCCGCAACCTTTTGTATAAATTGGTATTCTGAAATGACTCAAGTGTATTGTATTTGTGAAAGGGCCAAAATGGCTATTGAAAATGTTTATGTAATAAAGTGGGCCCTACGTGATGATTGACTTCCGCATAATATGTTTGATTGTGGTATCAAAAAAGAAATTTATACCGATTTTTGACTAAGTGAGTGTCCTAACACGCTACCCTCGCGGGGCACAGATTCGGTCATCACCCATCGATGCCAAGTTTTGGTCTTGCGGTAGTGGAGTGCTACATTTTTTGTTACACAAAGGACTTACACTCTTAGTTAGACCTTGTAGCAACACTGAACTCCCTTGGTACTGGAAAGACATAGACAACTCTGCCCAATCCATAACTACCTTCCCTAACTTTTCAACCAAGTCACTCCTAACACCACATCTAATCCTCCCAAATAAATCATGTAAGCATGTACAGTCATATCAATTTCTCCAAAGTGAAGTAGCAAATTTGAACATTTACCTTTAACATGAATCTTGTGACCATCTCCCAATCTGACCCTAAGCTCCCTAGTCCGAGTAACTGCAAACTCCAAAGTAGCAGCCACCTAAAAGGAGATGAAATTATGAGTGGCACCACTATCCACCAAAACCAACATAGGAACTCCATTCAATTTCCCTTTTAACTTTAATGTCTCCACTTCCTCTATAATTTCGTTGGTGATTCCACACATACCTATAGCCTTAAACCTAAGAGATTCCTCATCGTCTTCTTTGTGCCCATCAATCTCCATTGCCAGCACCTCTCCCTCACTAGGACTCTAATCATCCCTTAATATCAATAATCATAATTGTTTCTAGACATTGATGTAATGGGTGAAATTTATCCCCACACCGAAAACACAACCCTTTAGATCTCCTCTCTATAAGTTCCAAGTACGTAAGGTGTTTCAACCCCCTACTCTGATCACTACTAGCTCCCCCTTTATTGTCTAATTGTGAATGAGAAACAGAGAATGACAATGTCATTTCTCTGTCATTGGACCCAAGGTCACTCCCCAAATACAATTTAACCCTATTTTCATTTGCTGATCTCGAGCCATCTGATCTAGTGTGACTTGATTGGTTCCTCCCCTCCTATTCTTTGACCATCAGGTTACCTTGGTTGTTTAAATGAAACCTATAAGAATGACCAAAAATGTGTGGTTTCTAAACACCATGATCTCTAGTTGACATCTCTATCTCCAAATCACGAGCAACCTTCATCATCTGTGAGCGAGTCTATGGGTTAAAGGTACGCACACTACAACGTAGTTCAGAAGAGAGACCTCCCATAAAGTACCCAAGATATTGCGCCTCTGGCAAGCGTCTGACCTACAATGAGATTAATTCAAACTCTGCGATATACTCCTCTACACTCCTAGTTTGACGCAAGTCAGAAAGCTCTTCAAACAAATTTGTCATATTGACAATTGTTGTATCTCTCAATCAATGCCTGCTTCAACCTGAGCCAGGTGAGATGGTTCTCTATTTCATGTAACAAGTTGAACCAGTAAATAGTTGGTTCTTTTATACTGAGCTTAGCTAGCTTTACTTTGACATCATCGGTAGTGTTTTGAACCTCAAAATAGCTCTCTACCCATGTAATCAAACCAACGGGGTCCTCACCATTAAACAACGACAGTTCTATCTTCTTCACTGCCATACAGTACTCGTCAGAGTTATCACCCAAAATTTTGGAGGCACTGCCTTCAACAAAACCACCTCTACTCCTACCGGAATAGGAACCACCACTACTACCAGAGCTTTCCCCAGTCTCATGTCCTAACCCTTTACTAATTTCAAGTAATAAACATTACTTAAAATCCTTCCCCCAGTCTCATGTCCTAACCCTTTGCTAATTTCAAGTAATAAAGATTACTTAAAATCCTCCGATGAAGACTTAATGGAATCCTCCAATGTTGTAACTTGATTCTCCAATAAATCCACCCTATCTATAATTTTTGGGGCCATTGGTGAAGTATCTGACAGGTCGGATCAATCCAACAACCCTAACAAATGAGTATCCAGAGCCTAAGCTCCTCTTAGAGAGAATATCCCTCTACTATGACAGAAAGATTTTCCAAAACTAAACTTTCTCCCATATTCCTCACCTCTCTTATTCTCTCCCTATGTAACTAACTCCAGCTCAATAGATTTATTTTTCACTCTACTACTCTCATCTCCCTTCTTTACCCTTCTTATTCTTCTACTTATAAACTTTCCACATCTTGGGCTTCGCATATGTTGGCCTTAATAATTGGTCTCCATTACCTAATGTGTTTAAGATCAATTTTCCATTGAGGTCTTAGCAATGAAACATTATACTAACTGGTCCATATTACTCATATGGGCATAATGGTATTGTGATAGAAGATGGTCTTCCCTACTGATGTTCCTCTGATAGCTTTCCTTCTGATCTTCATTTACCTTGTTTGGAAATTCCTGGTACAACGAAGGAGGATATAGTCCTAGTGTAGCTTTCTCTTGTCTTAAAGTTACGTCTGCTATATATGTCAAATCTGGTCTCCCCTACTTGGATATCATTAGGCTTCTCAGAGATATATGTTCATTGCCAATTGTTACACATCAGGTAACGTACACGACCACTACGGTTGATGATTACATGTTTAACCTTTTCTTTCCCTTATCTATATCCAGAAATATATGAAATTTTCAAGTGAAGCTTTGTTCTTTAGCAATTAACATGGATAGTTGATCTTGTAAATGAAGTACTAATCACGTAATCTTTTCATCCTTTTTATAAAAAGTTGAGACAATTGTCTGCTCTTGTCAAATATCAGTAGAAAAGAATTTTATTAAATCTTTTCTTCAATAATGAAAAGGAATATTCATATTTGAAATACTTAACAGTAGCGTACTCAATTTCGCAGAATGAGGAATAATAGCCGTAAAACCAATCAATTGAACACTAGATGATAGATGGACTGCAAAGTTGTTAACTATCAATCTCATAGGATAAGAATCAAGACCCCCTGGTTCTTGCAGAAAATAGGGAGATGAGTTTAGGAGTAAATAAAATGTGTTTGTAAATTGTAGTCTTAGATTTTGCAAACTCGTCGCCCACCTGAGGTGGCCAATATCAAATGGAGTACTGCCATAGGGAAGCAGGTTATGCCAAACTGTTTAATCTATACATTGGCATTTGGATTCAGTGCAGGATTATAAATGATAAGCTTTGAACTGGAGACGTTCTGAATTACTCGGGAATTATTAGTATGTCTAGTTCGTTGGAATCTGGAGATCAAGTTGAATGATTGAATTAACCATGTCTTACAAATCCCATTATAGATGAAGTGGGATACCTATGAATGCTAATATATTCACTTTTACTGCGATGAAGAATAGATAATATCACCTGAAAACACTTGATAGATTTACCACTCAAAGTACATCTGCGAGCTTGATTCCTACTTGATGCACCGACCGTGGAACATTTTTACTTTTGTTGGCCCACAAAAAAACAAGTGAAAAGTGCTAAATCGACGGCTATAGGCACTGATATTTTTACGAATTCATGATCCAGGAATCTTTAACTTGTGTTAACTCCTGGCCTGAGCTATGCCTGATTTGTCACCTCATGTCAATATCATAATTCATGTTTAGCAAGTACCTTTCTGCAATAGTTGCATGAACTGCAGCGCCTACTGGGAGAACGTCTTCGTCTATCATAAAAAGAGGGGAGTGGCCTGTGTGTATCGACCCCAGTGTTTCATTCCTTATTCCTATGTAGTAAAAAGCTGCAGGCACCACTTCTGAGTAAAACGAGAAATCCTCTGCTCCCATCATCGGTGGCACCACCCTGAAGTTTGTGGGACCCAACAAATCGGTAGTCACCTTCCTTACGTGCTCATACATGCTGTTATCGTTCACTGTTGGAGGGTAGATAGTGGATTCCTTTTCAAAGAAGTCAATTTTAGCTGAGCATCTGAAAACATTGGCCTGTTCTACAATCACCTGTTGGTAGATAAAACACAAATGACTGTTAAAGCAATCCTTATGAAGAAACAACCAATAAGAATGGTGTTATTGTTACTAACTTCTTCGATTCTTCTGCGAAGCTGATAAATGCTTGTGTTGGAGAAAGCCCTGAAGGTTCCACCCAGAACTACAGTGTGTGGAATCATGTCAAGGTTATTGCCTCCATTGACCATTGTGACTGACACAACCTGTAAAACAATGACGTGGGACGATTGAGCAATGCTACACAAAAGAAAAATAAAATAAAATAAAAAAGGTGGAACAACCATGGATTCAGCTGTCTGTTCATACATTGGAGTCCAAGGGGTTGGCTTCACGAGACACAATGCCCTGCAAGCTAATTACAGCTGCTGCGGCTGCTAAAATGGGGTCGACAGATCGGATAGGATTCCCTGCACGACCCTGTTCGCCACCAATTACTGCTCTGAAGAAGCCACAGCCAGCGAGCAAAGGACCAGGCCTCGAACCGATGATGCCAGTTGGATGTTCGTGGGATACATGAACTGCAAATATAGCCTTCACATCTTCAAGGGCACCATCACCGATCATTCTCTTTGCTCCATTTCCAGCTTCTTCTGCTGGCTGAAAGATCAGGACTACAGTTCCCTGCTATAGCCAAGTGAAGCTGGTTAATGATCTAGCAGCTTTTTATCTATAATTCAGCAAACCAGCAATGGACCACACTCCATAGTGATGTCTTTCACAAGTCAGACTCACGTTCATTCAGTTTCGAGACACGTTCAGGCCGAGTTTTGAAAAAACATCGTGGGTTTAACTTCCTAAATCAATTTCATTTAATATTTAAGTTTAAGAAAGTCGAAAACAAAATAAGCGTTGATTTAGAAAGTAAAATCAAAATAATTTTGTTTTGGGTGGTCCAGCACAGATAATAGCTTTGAGGTTGGAGCAAACCGGGGTATGAGCTGATCCACCTATTGCCAAGCCTACATGCTGAATATTGAGAAGAATCAAATGGTATCAAGGTAGCAAGACAACGTATCTAACTTTGTTTCACAATAAAGCTACCAGCCGTGGTCCTAGAAAGTCAATCTAAAGTATAATCCAAGAAAGTTATACTACATCGTATCGTACAGAACATTTTGAAGAGTCAAATGGTGAGCATCTGTTGTAATAATGCTTAAAGACTAACAGTAAAGCTTACCGTACTTTCCCCGTGTAGAGAAATCCTTTTGATTCAAGTGTGATATTATATATAACCATTCAAATAAAAGGCTTAAGAGTTTTATGTTATGAATTATATATCAACCCTAACAATCTCCGTTTATATGTTTGGATTTTTTGGTCCGTGCTAGCACTTTTTTTTCCACGGTTTGGGAAGTTTGTTGTGCCAGCGCTATTTGAGCAACAATAACATAAAACTTTTCAATATACTTCAGCACATGGCAGATTTTACAGAAATCCATTCCTCTTATACTTCTAAACAAGGCTATAAAGGATAATTAAAAAGGTCCAATCTGAAACATTTTTAAGTACTGTTCCTAAATTCAAAGTATTGGCCCCAAGTATCGATAACGAATACAATACAGGTCCATTAAGTAATCACCCAATGTCAATTTGTAGGGTTTGATTAGTGTTATAATTTTCTAGGTGTATGTTCTCTAGATTCTTGGCTAAGCCATTACTTTAGGCATAAGATGCCGAGCTCAGCTAGCCCCATAATAAACGACGACAAAAAGCTACGGTAACAAAAACATTAAATTATGTTTATCTGCACGTGAATGAATAAATGACAATAGGTACTATAGAAACTTACAAGACAGCGCTTTCATAGAATCGGCATACTAAATCATCATCAGTGAGTATTTATTCAACAACAAAAAAAAAAACAATTTGACACTTGCTTTGGAACTAATTACTGCTTATTATATTCGAATGTGACCTTTAAAAGGAAGTTAATGCCATATTTAGTGTGCCACATTGAAAAGTGCAAATAAATGACACTTCACATGGGGGAAAATATCAGTTCGTAGTTTCTGTGAGGTACACAATAAGAATTGCGGGGATCATGAGACCTCGTGTCTTAATAAGAGATAAGATTAAAAATCTCGTGTTAATAATCAAATTCTAATATTTTTATCTTTGCACTATTTTAAGAAAACATTGCAGATAAACATATGAGGATATGCACATGATGTGCCTGCCCAAATATGTAATACTTTCAGAAAACGCGCTCAATACTTCTAGGCTGCCTAATAGTGGTCCTAGTTTGTAGTCGTTTGGAACCATTCTCGAAACATATATTGAAGACAACAATTTACATGCGCTAGTAATTAACTATTAGTACTAGACAAAGTAAAATTACAAGTTAAAGGGCGTGGGAAAAATAACTAAATTAATCAATAGAAGTAACGGGGCTCTTGCTTTCTTAGGTCACATCTAAGAGAAGAAGGAACCATCACTAGCACCTTTTCTGAGTCGCTAATGGTCATAGAACAAGATGCTCTTTGAAAGATATTATTATATGCTTTCTGTTAATTTTTTCCTATATGATTGCCAAATCAGAATAGAAAGATGCAAAAGGATAGGACAAATGAACGACAACTCCACGATTGTCAGGCATATATAAAGGTTTCCATGTGACTCTTTTTTCTCCCTTTCTCGTGTCAAGCGCAATAAATTTGAGAAGCTTTTAAGTCAACCCTACCATTGTATGGATAAGAAAAGGTATTATGCATTTGTATTACCTGTTTGCATGGATTGATGAAAAAAAGAAAGAAAATATATAATGCTTTTAAATTTCTGTGTGTCGTTAACAGACAAGTAAAACCATGGCAGAGTAGAAGAGAAATCAAAATTTTCTTTGAAATTGCACTGTTACAGCTTATAGGCAGAATATACACATTTGAAAGGAAATAAAATATCATTTTTGGTTGTAACTTTTATCTTCCAAAAATATATCACTTCTATCCCGTTTCCAGAACCCCATTGTAAAGTAATTTCCTTTTCCTATAGGTTTCCTTTACCGTGTCTGGACTTTTGCTCGAGAAGATTGATTTTATTGTTTCAAGAGAGAGATGTATCCAACAGTTATTAAAGAAAGCCTAATAATTTCAACCGTTTTTCTTCCTACATCTTTGCTTTTCTACCATTTTCTCCCAATCCGGACATAGTTGTAATAGCATCTTCGGTAAGCATTTCAATCTCTCTCATATGTGTAGAAACTTTCTTTCCCTAACCATTTTCACTGCAAGTCTAAATCCCAAGAAACTGAAGACTTGAAAACGATAGAGATATGCAATAAAAACGGGACCTTCCTAAAACATGTCATGAGCAACAACAAAAAAACACCAAAGTGAAAATTGCATTTCCCAAAAAATTCTTCAAGGTTTTAACTTTACTAGAAGGGGCAGGTGTACTGTGCAAGCATAACCTACCCCACCCTTCTCCACAAAAATTGCGTACATCTGTCAGATTGAAGGTGAATATAATACTCGCGGTAGGTGTTTTGAATCCATACCCTTCACATGTTAGTGAGCCCCACGCACAATGTGCCTCCCAAACCCTAAAATAAAAACTAAAAAGTGCTGGGCTTCCCAGCGAACTTCAAGACTTTGAATAGGCAAGGAATGAAGTGTGATCTAATAGAGTAATGGAGAAAATTAAGACTCTGACGATATCTAGGAGATTATAAAAACGGACCTTCAAAAGATGCTCACGGCTCTTCAAGATCTTCGCACCTCCCATTAGCATTGTAACGTGGGCATCATGCCCACAAGCGTGCATTTTCCCAGCAACTCTGCTTTTGTGTTCCCACTCTACAGCCTCCTGTAAACCAAAGAAGCTACATCATCTTCAACTTAAAGATCAAGGAAATTTGTACCTGTAGTAATGTCAAATGAATGTATACATTCATTTTTCTCACAACCTTACCACTATTCTCAGATAGCTTTGGCTTCACCTCATATCTCAACAATATTTTTTAATTAAAATTTCCAATTTAAGTTAATATTAAAGCCTTATCAAATATATAGTTTTTGTCTCATAATAATAACAAAAAAAATAGAATAAAACAATACAAAAGAATGAAAGCATTATCAGTCTTAATTTAAGATTTAAGATTTGCGTCAGATCGTCAGTACTATTTATCAGATTCTAAGATTTGGGTCATATTTTGATAATTATATGCACACGTGAGTGATCAAGTGAGTACAAATACAAACCTTGTATGAAAATGATGAAGTTATAAAATAGAAGAATAAATTTTTATATGTTTGCTCAAAAGGTTAATTTGTATATATTTACCAAAAAGGGTAGTAACAACAAATCTAGTTTTCCATTTCTATATCTCAAGCTAATTTGTGTGATAAAAATTTGAAGAAGAGGTATGTATGTACCTTTGTGTGGTACACATACACATAGAAATAGATGAACACGTACTACATGCATATTTATATAGAGTAGTCGCTTATAGGGAAAAGTTGGGGAACCTGAATAGGAAGAGCATCCATATCAGCTCGGATAGCCACAAACGGAGGCCCTCCCGTTCCAATCGACGCCCGAATACCCGTTTTGGCCAGAGGATATGTGTACTTAATATCCATCTTATCCAGCTCATTCCTAACTAACTCACTGGTTTTAAATTCCTCAAACGCGAGCTCAGGATTCTCGTGAATTGCCCTCCTAACGCTCTTCAACCATCTCACCGTCTCCGGCCGCCGGGACAGGGCTAGCACCGCGTCGGAGCAGGTCTTGCTCCATAGGGAATCGCATCCGCCGGATGACGAGGATCTCTTGTTGGTCGAGGTTCCCGATCGGTTCTTGTGGGAGTTCAAAGGCTTTGAATTTAAGGAAGTAGTGGTAGTAGTTACAAAGGCATGGAAAGAAGAAGAAAAGTAACTGTTCCCTGGATTCTTGTTTGAAGAAGAAGAAGAAGAAGAAGAGAGTGAAAGAATAGCGGTAAAGAGGACGAGTGAGCTAAGGAGTGAGAGGTGAATGTTCATTTTTCGGGAAGGAAGAGTGAGAGAAGAGGAGGTCCGTATCCGTTTGAGTTTGAGGAGGGGGAGTCACATTGAGAATTTAATCACGTGGAGATACAAAGGATGGATAAACAGGGCACGTGAGAGAATTTGAGTTTTTTAAATTTTATATATTTTAATTTAATAATTACGAGTTGAATTTACGATTGTGGGGCCCCCCACTTTCAGTGAGAGGCTTTTGAATTAAATTCCCGTCGGCCGTTTCCCTTTAAATTACTTTTTTACATTCGGTAATAATACTCTATTTACGTTAAAGTTACATAATCTCTCCTACCTTTAGCCGTTTAAAATTTAAAATTAAAACTTTATCTTTTATAAAGAATTTATTCGATTCGAACGAGAATTAGTCTGAATATAAATAATTTAAAGATATTTTTTATAATTAAAACCTTTCTAAAATACCTTGTAAGTATAATAATAATAATAATAAAACAAATTATTTAAGCTCTCCTGTAATGGCCGTTTTGCATTATGTTAAATATTTTTATAATTTTTATAGGCAAGTTTACAAAATACTAAAAGATCATAAGACTAATATTATTTATTTTAAAGCATATAAATAATTAAGAACCGCTTCAAATCATCATCTTTTTGTTTCATACCGTATCATTGTCTAATATAAAATTGAATCACCAAATCTCATTATAGCTAAATATATCGAAAGCATTACCATGCTTATTGTTTATATACGAGTTCTTTTCATGAAACTCACCATTTTAAATGCTTCTTATTTCTCTAAAAAATAAAACTTCTTTAAGTCCAAACATAAAATAAAAGATAATTGTGTAAAAGATAAAAGAAAAACTTTAAAATTGAAGTAAATAATTTAAATACTTACAAAGTAAATAAAGTAAAAGTAAAATTTAAAAAATAATATGGTAAAACTGCCTTAAAGCTAAACATAAGTGAATCAAGGATGTTATATAAGGATGAAAAATCAGCTTCTAATATATAAGAATTGAAGGAATATAAAAGGTTGATTTAACATTATAGTACGTTAATAATAATAAGCACCTCTAAATTGTAAAGTCCGGTCATGCATCTCATGTATAATATATATCAAATATACGTAGCAGAAAATAAAATAGAACCTTAAAAACTAGATCTACTTAAAGAGCATAGAAAGAGAAAAGGTTACCAGAAGTTGTAATATCATAAGACAATCATGTGGTTATTCAAGTTCACAACAAAAGAAGAGGCTAAATGGTAGTGCATTGTAATACTACACAAAATAAACTAGAACTATAAATACAGTAGTGATGTATTTAGGTTGATTCCATAGAGATTAAATCCGATTACTTTTCTACATTATACCTATATATAAAACATATTGGTTTGGTTCAATGCAAATTAGAAAAAAAAATTGAATTTATAAAAACAACTCAAATTGAACAGCAATAAGGAGAAAAAATTGATTAATGATTTGAAATCCGGTTCTTTGGTTTAATCTCAGCCTAAGCACAATTTCACATGTATCATTGAATTATCATCTTCAAACCACTCTTTAGACTACTAATTTAATAACAAGCTTTGTTAATCTCAATTTTTCCTTAGGTTGTACTTAATTAAAAAGAGCTCGTTAATTAACCCTAACTATCAAGATACCCAGAACAAGATCTCTAACTTTATTTAGATAGCCTCATTACATGTGAAAAAATAGACCAATATAAGAAATAATCACACAAGCTCCGATTATTTAACTTATGTACGTTATCCTTAACGATTTAATACCATTAGTTGCACATACGACTTCAAACACGACTATTACGTATCATGTTCAAATTCTAGCAATGGTTTTCATGAAAAACAATTAAATAGAGCATCAAAAGCATTCTTACACATTACCCAATCATTAATCTTAAGATAACATAAGAAATCCGAAAAAGAGGGAAAGAAAACGATATACAATGGCATATGCTTAAATATGCTCCTTGGCGTCGACTGCGCCTTCGAACTGGCATCGAATGGGTTAGCCCTCCAACTTTTCCATCAAGCTTCAAGAATCATCCAAGAATGTCTCCATCATGGTTGAAAATCGACCAGAATTAAAGAAGAATCAGGTCTGGTCATTTTTCTGAACATTTTCCATTTGTAATCTCTAAGAATGATGAAGAAGAATCAACTGTTGTCCACCCTCCTTCTTGAAGACTAAAGATGAATGAAGAAGAAGAATTAGCTGCTGTCCACCCTCCTTGCTCCAGCCATTCATAAAGATATTTTTTTTTCATGAAAATGGCTAGTGCTGTCTCAGTTTTTATCTCATCCAACCCTTATCTTCACTAACTGTCACATACACCTTATTCCCTAGCCCCCAATCACATTTTTGTTTTAGCCTCACTTAATTTTTTTCATTCTCTCAACTGAAACTTTTTTATCCCTCACATCTTACAAAACCTAAGTTTTTCTTTGGAATAGATAAGTGTCTTTTTATTCTGTTTTCTAATACATGTCATGGCTGTAACAATTTGACTTGTCTTATAATGCATGTCACGATTGTAACATTTTAATTGTTACAACCATGAGACAATTAGCACCATTCTCTTTATAATAAAAACTAGGTTAAAATCATGTGATAAATGGACAACTAGCCTAATTATTTTGGTAGTGTAATTCTTATTACAACTATGGTCTTTTTAAATTAAAATTTTACACATACCTCCAATATTATGCTCTATCTTGTCTCTTTTTCTTTTAATCTTTTTCTTCTTCTTGCTCCATGAAGACAATAGAGTATGAACATTGAGAAGATGGCTTAATAAGTATGCTTTTAGGTCGCTTTAGCTCCTTCACTCCTAAAATGTACCTAAAATAAAATATGAGCTAAAGTGAGTATCCTAAGCATTTTAAAGCATTAATCAATAAGTGTAATGGATTAAATGTATCAACAATTAAGCACATATCACTAAATACATTATAGAATTAGGCCATTCACATATCCAAAATATCTCATTTTTATTTATTTATACAGACCAGACATTAAACTTAACAAAACTAAGCATGGAAATATACCTTTATGAATTAATATTCATAATATTCCATTGAAGTGTCAGTCTACTTAGGGACTAGATATGTTAGCTAGCTACGTAAGGAAGCTCTTATACATGGATGAAACCATTTTAATAAACTTTGCTAGAATTTGTGTAAATGTGGAGCTAGAACGAAGTTTTACCAAAATACGTTCCATTAATGAGGCTTAGAGATGGTGATGGCTTAGTTGAGGATCATGTTTTGGTTTCTTACCATTATAACCCTCCTTAAAACAATATGGTAAGTAATAGGTAGTGACTGATAGGAAATTTTAAGAGGGGCTTTATAGAGCTAATTTGGCTGGATGTACAACAAAAGGAGCTTAGTTCTAAAGATACATAATAGAAAGTCAATCATAATGGGCGAATCTCTTAACTTGACTACTCAACAGTGATGGAAAAAGATGATCAAATAGGCCTAGTTTAATCATGAGATACTGGTTCTGGTACCTTACATGGTGTGGAGAACTTAGATAATTTATTGGAATTCCATCAGTTGGCTCCTCTTGGAATGAAACTAAAAGGACCATTTACTTTAGCTGATTTAGGAAAAATAAGGGAGGTTTAAAGCGATAATGAAGCAAACATAGGGGACAATACATCTATTTGGGAATATAATAAGCTTGATCTACAAGGATTCTATAGTGATAGTAAAAGGAAGGCAGGGAGAGAGGGAAAGGGTATGGGTTTCCAAACCCAAAAATTACCAAAAATCTTTAATATGTCTTGGAATATAAGGGGAATTAACTTCCTTAATAAAATGGTAAATCTAAAAGATTTATAGAAGAGACCAAACCAGTAGTGATGGGCTTACTGGAAACAAAAATAAAGGAGGATTTTGGGAAGGAAGTGGGAATTCCCTTTTAATCACAACCTCACCACTATGGAAGAATAATTGTGGCCTATGATTTTATTAATGCTATGGTCAATATGTTGGACTCTAATTATCAATGAATGCACATAAATATAAAAAAGATTAAGGATAATTAAGTTACTAGTACTTTTATCTATAGTTCCAATTTTAGCTTCTATAAGAGGCTTTTGTGGAATAAAATGGAGCAGATTAATTCTGACATACAACGACCTTAGCTCATTAAAAGGGATTTTAATAGTATAAAGCATAAAGATGAGGTCGAGGAGCATGTACAAAATATGAGGGGTAATAAAACCTTGAAGGTTGCTTCTTCATTTGGAGTAATAGGCAGGCTTTTAAATGGTTTAAGAGGAAAAATTGAGATAAGACCTTAGTCAACATCGAATGGCTAAATGAACCTTTGAAAGTAAAGCAACTTATAAAGAGATCTTATTTTTAGGTCATTCCCTTATCATTATATAAGATATGTTCAACTGGACAAGAAGAAAGTTTCCTTTCAAGATTAAATTCTTCTTCACTGAGGATCCATGCCTTTATGAAGCTATTCTAAAAGAAATGTTAATCAGAGTCTATGGTTGTAAGGCTTATATCTATAATAAGAAGCTTAATGCAATTAAGAAAGAGTTGAAAGCTATTAATTCTAAAAGGACCTTAAATAATGGCAATAATATAGAAGAAGCCAGGAAGGAAATGATTAAGGCCCAGAAGAAGTTACATATGCAACCCAAGGATCTAAAGTTTAATAAAAAGGAAAGGGGAGCATCAAAGGAAAGGGGAGCTACTTTTATCCAGAATTTAATCATTTTATGAAGAGAAAGGATATGATGGATCAAGGAAATAAAGAGAAACTTTAAATATTTTCACAACTCCATTAAAGGTAAGAGTAATTCAAGTACTTTATTAAAAAAAGAAGGTGTTGAATGAAGAAGTATTCATATATTTGAAGAGTTCCATTGGTAATACAACTAGTGGCCAATCAACAATGTCCCTACTAGAATGCTGCAGGGGATATAGAAGATGGTTTAGCCTCAGATTGCAAGGTAGGGTCTGCACTTGAGGCTGAAGCTAGGGCTGTGTATAAAGGAGTGAAGCTTTTGGAGTGGAAGGGCTATCATAATGTACAGATTGAATTGGACTCACATATTGTGTATTCAGAAATAATAAAGAATAAAGGGAAG
>JANZLD010000006.1:24343848-24364199 GCA_026413575.1 Erythroxylum carthagenense | reverse complement strand
TGACTGAAATTTAATAAATATTGAATGAAATGTACTTTTGTGAAATTGTGAACGCATGCTAGAAATTAACCTGAAATTAGAAATTAATAGTTATGACTGGAGCAATTTCTAATCGGAGCAATAAGCTCAACCACTGTGAAATGGGGCTTAAGGCCTGAAAAAGAGAATAGTGCATACCCAGAGGGCTCTCCTATCCCTAATGCGCATGGGCAGTAGTGCATACCCAGGGAGCTCTCCTACCCTTAAAACGCGATTACTGGTTAATGTGCCTAGAAATGGGACAGTACTGATGCCTAGTCACAACATTGAAATGAAATGAAAACGTTATGCATTAAGTATCTGATTGTGTTGTGAATTGTATGAAAGGCGAAACGCCTTATAAAAATGTGAAATTGAATGTATGCGATCTTCTAAATGTGCAAATATATGTTATGATGCGAACTGTGTGTATATGCATGAATTGGGTGAACCATCGATGATGGTTTCTCATTGAGTTCACAAACTCACCCAACATTGCAATATTTTTCAGGACAGCGATAGTAGACTCCTAGCTCCAGTTAGTGAGACTTTTCCTGCTGTGTGAGCGTGGGCAAGAGAAGTATGGCTCACAAGTTGGTCAGCTGGGATCTTTTGGAGATGACCTAGTTAGGAGTTATTTCAGTTCCTTTTGAATTTGTACAGTATGTAATTATGACATAATCGTGTATTCATGGATTAAGAAATGAAAAGAAAATTTGGTTTCAATTTTTAGTGATATTTATATTGATGCCATGTGGATTATAGAATTGATCGAATCGTAGTACACCCTCATCGTAGGTTATGTATCGGAATGACCTACGGGCGTTCCGGTGCGTACCATACGGTAAGGAGGTGCTACATGTAATGTCGATATGTGATTAAAGCTATGTATGGAAACTATGTATGAACTTCATTTTGATTTGGAAATGAATTGAAAATTGAAGAATTTCTATTGTGGATGTGCTTATTATCTTGTAGTGTACATTTCATATTTCAAGTTTTTCATAGGGGTAGAATTTGTATACTGAATTCAGGGGAAAAATTGGATAAATATAGGTTGAATTAGACAAAGTGTCTTCTTCGAAGTTGTAGCTTATCCTCTTAGCTTTCGAACGGTATAAAGTATGTAAATTTTAGATATCAGAGTTAAGAGATATGAGAATTACAAGAGGTGATGTTGTATAGGATGTATACCCAGGAACAGCTATGGTAAATGATGAGAATTAATGGCCTTGATGGATTAAATGAGTAGGGATTAGTGGATTTAATGGATCAAAATTGGTTTTTGTATAGATATGAAGTGGTTTTGCACTAGAAGGGGTGAATTTGAGAAGTTTATGAGTGAAAATAATATTAGAATGGATGTAGGAAGCATTGGAGGGGCTTTGGAAGAGTTTGGGAAACCTCCATGTCTGTTTAAAGAACTTTAGGTTCGTTAAACGAACCTTCTCGGGCTAAAAAGGACCCTTAGTATCGCCCATGTCCATGGATGTTCGTTAAACGGACCTTCTCGGCCAAAAAGGACTCCCAAACCCAATAATGTCCATTAAATGGACATGAATGTCCGTTAAACGGACAGTCATGGGAAAGCTACAGTAAATAGCAATTTTTGACCTCTTTTAGAGGCAGAATCTCACTTTGTGGTCTTCAAATGGTCTAAGAACGAACTCAATCAGACATATGTAGCAAAAGTTATGACAATTGCGCCAAGAGAGGTTTATAATGATTAAGGACATAAATAGGTTGGATTCTTTTGGCCATAACTTTGTCATCCGACCTCCGAATGAAGTGATTCTTAAAGTGATAGATTCCTAATGAATTTTTCTACTTCTTCATAAAAATTGGTATCTTTTGGTGTTGAATTGAAATATATTTATGAAAATAAAATGAGGGATCGAGTGGAAGAGTATAACCGGGTTATGAACATACCTTGAGATTTTAGACATATCTTGAGCTATAAAGATTCGAATGAGGTGATTCTTGTTTCAAAATGAACTAGAGACATAGAGCTACAATTTTCTTGAAGAAGTAAAATTGAGATATTGGTGATTGGCTAGTGTGGGCAAGCCACCCTTGTGAGATGATGGCTGATGAGGGTTCGTTGAAATAACCCTTCAAGGAAACCCGCTCACGCTTTATGACTCCGGATAGATTGTTGGGCTTTGGAAATAGGGCTCGACAATTATTGCTCCTTAATATCACCTAAGAGGGGGTGAATTGGGTGAATTCAAGATTTTAATTAAATGCTACTAACTTATAAAAAACAATGTCTATAAATTATCACAAATGTAAGAATAAAATAAAAGTGAATGAATTTAGCTATGCCTGTAAACAATAAAGTAAAGAGTAAAGGAAGAGAAATGCTAACTGATTTATAATAGTTTGACAAACAATCCTTTCCTTTGTCTACTTCCAAGACTCATTTTTAATTTTCACTATAATTTTTCTTTCAAAATGAATAATAACCTTTATACAATCTTTTATTTTAACAAAGAGGAACCCATTTTTTAATTTTTCTTCAAAGTAAATAGGAACCTTAAACCATTTTAGGTATTTCCAATATAATGATCACAAATTCCAAAAATAGATTACAACTCAAACTTGCTCACTTGATTATTTTGATAATCACAAAGGCTTATGATTGATTGTTTATATGCTTATAAGCATTACAAGTCTTAACTATAAGTGCATGGTGTAGTTGTAGCTAACACTAGAAAGAACAGGTCGATCCCATTAGGACTATAAGTAATAGTATTATACGATATCAAATAAGTAGTACCCAGATGATGAATCCTTACAAGATACCCTAAACACTAAACCTTTGTAATGCAATTAGATTAATTGATTATTGGATCATAAAAATTCCTATCTTATGTTAATATCTATTAACAACTAACCATTCATTGATAAACTAAAATCTCTTTCTAGTTTAAACCATTAAGATTACATTACTCAATTCGTAAATTTCACTATTAGGTTTGACCATAATCCAAAAGATATATGTTGACTTATCTCTAGGTTGCATACAACTCATTCCAACTATGATAGATCTATTCCGATGCAAGGATTTCTCAATCTTAATCATATGAAATCAAATAAAGGAATAAAATTTTGGATATATCAGTATAAGAACAATTACATAATTGAATCGTAACAAACCAATTAATAAAATTACATTAAATAAAAGAGTATGTCATACTATTCATCCCGATTTAGGGTTCATCACACCTAGGCACTAAAAAGTTAGTTCTTAAATATAAAGAACAAATCAATAATCAGATATTCAAAAGAACAAATAGAAATAAAAGAATTTATAATATATATGTTCCCCTTTTATCTCTAATAAAGTCTTCTTGAAATTTGGATCAAAGGTTGCTCTCTATTGGATCTCATGATGTAATCTTCGTATTTCCTTTCGTCCTCTGCTTAGAACTGCTTGTTATTTGTTTTTATGGTGTCTAACTTGACTTCAGTCACTTCTTTATTTTTAGCCTCGAATGATTTTCTTTTATAATAAAAACTAGGGTTTCTAGAATAAACATAGTCACTTACACAATTGTAAAGGTGATCATGTATCTCAAAATACCCTCTAAATTGCGATTTTACACTATTGCAAAATCTTAAATAGGTGACATACACAATTATGTATATCAACATACACAGGTATGTATCTTCATATAGGTATAAATATCATCTTCAAAGCTTCACACATATACAGTGACTTACATGGTCTATATACATGATTGTGTATCTTCAAATTTGCTTAAATTATTTTGTTTTATGCCTTGATTTTTCCCGAATTCTTCTCGTTTTGCTCTATAAAGGCAATTATCACTTAAAAACACACTTGAAGCAAAATAAGTAGCAAAATATTATAAAAATATTAAATAACAAGAAAACACACTAATTATGGGTATATAACTATAGTTCAAATATCCCCACACTTAAGCTTTTACTTGTCCTCAAGTAAATCATAATCCAAATCATCAATCTTACAAACATTCATCCTTTATTAATCTCAACTTGTCCATATACACTTTAAATTTTCCTGTCATATCTACACTTTAAATTTTCATGTCATATCAATCAAATTAACATACAATTAGATTTAAGTCATCCTATAACTAACCTTCATAAGTCAATATCAATAACATTCACATAGGTAATCTTTTTGAAATCAAAAGCACAAATTTTCACACTTTCTCCAAGGATTCACTCAAGGCACTCAAAGCGTTTAGAGTAGAAAATGTAGTAACTCTTAAATCAATACATATATGGATTCTTAACCATAAGCTGGCAATAAAATCATATCTCTACCATATATAAGTAAGCTAGAAATAGAAATCAAAAGTTTTTGTTAAAAGTTTTTATTGAAGGGTAATAATATTGAAGGAAATTTACATAAAACTTAATTCTTCATAACATAGGTCCTTCACACTATAATTACATTGGTACAATAACTTTAAACTACTTTTTTTTTACTATAGTCGGAACATTTATTATTGTTGATATTATTAGTATTATTTATTTTTTGAGCACTCATCATATACCAACAATCAAAGAAATATTGAACCTCTTTCAAATTCTTCAATATAATTCAATTTTCTGGCAATCAAGTAAATATAAATCCTTTATAGTTCAAAAATAATGAAAAGGCTTTCAAGAAAAATAAGGTAAAGGCTATTAATGTGGTTATAATTAATGAAAAGGCTAAGTCTCAAAAGTGGTTGCTCCTAAAGGATAAAATATAGCAAAATAACAATTAACAAAATAGGCTAAACTAAGGGGTTAAATCTAAATGCCTTTATCGTTTCAATGCTTCTAATTTAACAAATGTAGTCTCATTATGGATAATAAAGGAAATTTCTAGAATCATCCAACTATGTATGATATCACACATTAAAGAATAAAAGAGCTTAAAATAGCAACGTATTTGCTCTTAGGCTCAATATTTCACAAAATTGTTTCGTGCGTATAAACAATCTGCAATTTTTATTCAAACTAATTATCTCAATGATTAATAAAAATATGACTTACAAAAGCAAGTTTGTTCAAACTTTCATACTTTTGCATATTAATTAAATTCAATAATCAATAATAATCTAAAGTAGTTTGGACATCTTTTAAATAAATCGGGATGTTAGTTAATAAGAATTAAAAGAAAATATTAAAATAAGCTTAAGAAATTTGAAATCATTTCAACGTACACAATAGAAGCACATATTAATAAAATATCAACAAAAGCACATTAAACGAGAAAGGTAAGAATTGGTACTTCCTTGAATATAAGATTTACAAAGTTCTGAATGGGGCAAAGTGTTCATTCGATACTATGTACAATTATCTTTGCAAAATATAAACAAAAAGGGATAAAAAGATAAAATAAGATAAAAATAAAATAAAGAACATAAAAATAAAATAACATAAAATAAAATAATATTGCATTACTAACATTCAAAAAATAAAATACAAATTAAATAAAATAAAAAAATACATAAATAATAAAATAAAGAAAAGAAAAATAAAAAAAATAACATACAGACTGACTTTGTATCAGTCAATCTCTCGATGAGTTTGGTATGTAAGTTGTTAGAGGGCTCAAGTTTTAGAGCCTCATACTAATTATAGAGCTGAAGATGATGGAGCTACTCCATATTGCGGAGGTGGTATGAATATCCCTAGATGTCCCACAATCTGTATTAAAACTTCCTCCATCTATTTATCATGGGCCTCTCATCTCCTCATCCGCTTTGTTAATGCTGCTTAGTGTCATCGAAAAATGTTCTGGACTCTCAAGATCTGCCCATGTGCTTCTCCAATCAAGCAATCTTCAACTTGTCTTGACATCCAGGTGTTGTCGACGAGCTGGCCAATCTTACATTAACCTCCTGAGTTTCTCATCCCATTTGGGATGGTGGTGAGTCTTGCCGTGGTGGCTTCTCCATTATATTAGGATGATCCTTATCTACTCCTGAAGTTGCTTACTTGTCTGGAAGTCCAATAAGGTGATAAATATTGCCAAATGGTCCCCAACTCTTGCGTACCATGTGCATATTCTTTATGATATCCAAATTAAGGGTGATTATAGTATCGAGTTGTGGTAGCCTCCCAAAAACTCCCATCCTCCTTACTAACTATGTCATATATGGACCAATGTAGACAGTCCCTATCTTCTTCTCTTCATTTTTACACCTAAAAGATTGGGTTAATGTATTCCCAAGTGAATCGGCATCTGGTCTCTCATACTTCATAAGTAGTTGACATCCAAATTGTCGAAGACTCTGAAGATGTCACCTCGCCCACTAACTATATAATTTAATATCTCGTGGATGTATCTGAGTGCAAGATGCCGAAGGGTGGATGCTTTGAATTTGTTAGGGTCATACTCATCCTCTTCTTGATGGCTACTAGACATTGCGAGGAGACATCTTAAATGAAAAGTCTAACCAAAGGGCTAGTACTTTTGTGTCCCTATGAACTCTTGGTTATAAAGACCCATCATCACAAAAGTCTGTATAACTTATCCTGATCATCTCCCCTAACATCTTGAACTGGATCGTATTTGGCCTAACCTAATCTTGGTGACCTTTTTCTATGAAGAACGTAAAGAGCATCTCGAGTATAAGCTCCTAATATGAGGGCTCCATAATCTCGAAGAAACGAGACCATGCTCCAATATTGATGAAGTCCTGGACTTGCTGGGTCACGTCGATCTACTCTTAACACTCCTGATCAATACATCTTTTGGTCCTAAATATCTTCTCCTTGAGCCTCTGTATTGCTTCTCGTGGGTTCCGACATTGAAGTGTAATAAGTTATGCTGCTCTAGTGGATGTACTATATTTTCTCACTTTTGTAGTTAACGACTTCACCTAGGTCTCTAGATGATATTTCTCCTCTTTGCCTTTTCCTCGGTACCTCCTTTTCTCTTTGTTGTCTTTTCATTGTACGTGAAACTAAATTAAGAGTGAGAAAATAATAGATAAAAGTAAGGACAAAAACTTTTCCCCACACTTGGTTCGTATGCTCACTATATTGTAGAATTGTGAAAAACATACAATTAAAAGTAAAATTAAACACATAATAAAACCAAAAATAAATAATTAAAATAATTAAACAAATATCCAACTTAACAACAAAATTAAAATTGAAAGAATTGTAACTAACAAATAAAACTATCTAACAATGCAATTACAAATTTAAACCTAAAAATGAAAGTGAAGTACCTAATCGAACAATTTCTTAACATTGATAAATTTAAACATCTAATTCATGCAAGATTTAAAATTGAAATGAAATTAAACTATAAAACAACATCAATTGACTGAAAAAACAACAAATTAATCCTAAATGCATGAAAATTATCACAACTCAACATTTAGTGACAAAAATCACATACCCAAATCAAATTTCATTAAATTCTCATACAAGTCACGAAATTAAACCAATAATTTATATGAAAAAGGATAAATTTGAACTTTTAAATAAAAATCAAGCACATAATTAATGTAAATCACACTAAAATGCATCAAACCCTAACCTAGTGTCTGGGGTGAAAATCTCTAAAATTAGCAAAATTCCTAAAAATTGAAACATAAATCAAGTGAAATAAATGAAAGAAATTAATTAGGTGCCATAATTTTAAGTTAAAAAAAAACACTAAAATGGGTTAAAGAATGAGAGGGTATGACGATGGGTGGTGAAAGGAATGGAAAAAATGAGAAAAAAAGAAGAGGAATAGGTTTTTTAAAAACTGGTACAGACTTTCACGGGTGTGAATTTCATGAACTAGCGTTGTCAAATACACAGTCATGTAATAGACCATGTAAGTCTTGCATGGTCGTCTATCATGACCGTGTAGATCTCTATGAATATGTGAAGGCATGTGAAAGATTGCAAACTTACACGGTTAGATACACAGGCATGTAGCTAACGGTGTAAGTTATGCACGAGTGTGTCACTAGACCATATAGATCTCTGTAACTTATGAACATGTTAAAATCAAAATTGTGTATACACTGGCATATATATAGGAGTGTATATGACTGTGTAAACCGTAAAACTGCTTTAAGACCTTAAAAATCTTTATTCAAAATCACAAAGTTCAATATACATACCATAACATGAAAATTTTACACAATCAAATGAGGATGCTCTATATCCTAACATAAAACACCAAAAAAAAAAACTTGTGCTAACATAAACTGGAAGAAAATAAAATGAAAATGAAAGTGGAACCTATCATAATTCTTGGGTTACCTTTTAAGTAGCGCTTGTTTAACATTATTAGATCAACATACCTTTCATATTTACGATCAACTTATTAGTTGCTTGCTTCCATCCTTTTCTCCACATAGTGTTTAATAGCCTGTGAATAAGTTAAATGTAAGATAATAATAAAGTCATAATGTATCAAATTAATAAATCCAATTGACTCCATTAATGCCTTTTTTGATAACAAGTTATTAATAAAACAAGGAATAATAAAACTTGCTGAATCTTTAGTTGAATCAAACAGTTTGACTTGTAGGAAGTGCAGACCATTCATACTTAAGGTGACTACCGATAATTCATTTCCTTTCTTTCTTCCTCAACCACTATTGTCCACTTTTATACTTATTCTTCTTGGACAGAGACTCCCTCCTCTTCTTCAACCTTTATTTTCGCTATCATCTATTCCCTTTTCTCTTCTAAAGTAGTATTTATCTCTTCATCTTCTTAAACTATCTTCTCTGTCAACTCTTTCAATACTCTTTTTGACTTGCAACTTCATTCGTATCCTCTTCTCTTTGAGGTGTTAATAAGCTCAAATGATATGATATATTTAACTTAATGTATATGGGAAAAGAATATCTCTCTTTGAATTTGTGGTGGCTAGCTTCACTTTTGCCAAGGTCTTCCATTAATATATCTATAAGACGTTCTTTTTGTCATTATTGTAAACATTAAGCTGAAGCGTAACTATTCCATGTATCAACATAGGAGTTGCTCCACTATAAATTATAAGTATTCTCATATGGTGTATTCTGAGGCCAGTTTAACATGTATTATGGATGCTCTTATATATAATTTGGTGCCCGATATTCATGATTATAATGGTTACCTCCACAAATTTCATAACACAGAATAGATATCAGTTGAGTTTTTGAATACATATTGCTATACCTTTCATCCCAAGTTTGTGATATTGCCATATGCAATGACATATTATAATTCTCATGAGAACATTGTCCTCTACATCCTTCCATTTTGGTTTGTATCTATGATGATGAATCTTAAATCCAAATAAGAAGCCACAAACATGAAGTCAAAACAGAGAAGTTTAAAAGATAAATAAATAGATATATGAATGAATAAGTAAATAAAATATAAAAATATAGGAAGATAAAAATAATGGTTAGAGCAATAAAGTTAGGCTTTGTTAATGTTATAGTCTTGGCAATGGCATCAAAAACTTGATTGATTGTTTGTATGCTTATAAGAACTATAAGTTTTGATTGTAAGTTCACGGTATAGCTGTAGCTAACACTGATAAGTATGGATCAATCCCACGACGACTATAAGTACTATTATTAATCCTTTTTCTATTATCTAACTGTTGAATTAGGTTATGAATTTAATTGAAAATTAAATTAAACAAACTAAACTAAAGTTAACACAATAACAAACTAGGATGAAGAAAGCATTATGATTGGACGGTATCGAATAAGTAGTACTTAGGTGATGAATCCTCCTAAGATATCTGAAACACTGACCCTTCATCTTGAAATTACATTATTGATTATTGAACCATAAAAATTCTTATCTTGTGTTAATATCTTTCTCAAGACAATTAACAACTCTTGGTTGATTAATCGAAATCTCTTTCTAGTTAAAACTCCTAAGATTTCATTACTTGATTTGTGAATTTCACCATTAAGCATTACTTGATTTGTGAATTTCACCATTAAGTTTGATCATAATCTAAACAATTTATACCGAACTATCTCTAGGTTTGCATGCAAGTCCTTCCACCTATGGTAGATCTAGTCAGATGAAAGGATTTCTCATTATTAATCATATGAAATCCTATCTCTAGGTTTGCATACAAGTCCTTCCAACTATGGTAGATCTAGTAAGATGAAAGAATTTCTCAATCTCAATCGTACGATGTCAAACATTTGACTAATATTTTGTATATATCAGTTTAAGAATATAAACACATATTTGAATCATAATAAACCAATTAATAAAATTACATTGAATAAAAGACTATATCATACTATTCATCTCAACTTAGGGTTCATCATACCTTAGCCCTAAAAAAATTAGTTCCTAAATGTAAAAAACAAATCCATCACCATATATTTAGAAGAAAAATATAAATAAAAGAATTTATAATTTATACCCCTTTTTCTATCTGTAATGAAATCTTCTCAAAATTTGGATCAAAGGTTGCTCTCTATTGAATCTTGTGATGTAATGTTTGTATCTTCTTTCATCCTCTATTCAAAACTGCTTCTTATTTGCTTTTCTAGTGCCTAACCTAACTCTAGTAACTTCTTTTCTCTTTAGCCTTTAATAAATTCCTTGTATAGTAAAAACAAGGATTTTTGGAATATACACTGTCTCTTACACGACCATATAGTTGACCTTGTATCTCAAAATACCCTCTAAATTATGACTTCACATGGTCTCAAAATCTTACATGGGCATTTATCTTCACACGGGTCCATTTTAGGCCTTAATTTCACATGAAATCTTCTCCTTTTGGTTTATAAAGGTAATTATCACATAAAAACACACTTGAAGCAAAATAAATACCAAAAATATTATAAAAGAATTAAATAGCAAGTAAAATACAATAAATATGAGTATATAAAGATAGACAATTAATCGTTTATTAACTTACTCATTTAAAATGAGATAATGAATGCTCAAATGATTAAAAAATACTTAAAAATGTGTGGAAAGACACTCAAATGACTCTTGATATTAAAACCAATAAGAAAAGACTTATTGGGACCCTACTAGTTGTTGGAGCCAAGAACTAGTTGTTACACTGGCTATCTGCAGAGCACTCATCCACTATTATAACATATGGTACATTAGTTAACTAATAAATCAATCAATGTTTCAATAAGCTCACAATATGTCAAATTTAACAACTTTGGCCTATATTGGTTGACCAGTAATCCATATAGGTCAACTAATCATTCTAAAAACATGATTTTAACATCTGTAAATCCTCAAACTCGATTTGATTAATGCAATTATGGATTAAACTTCCTAAAAATGTTCTCCAAGATTTGTTTGAAAGATCTAAAGGTTTTTATATTAAGAAAAAGCTTCAATGTATCCTTGTGAATTAAAAATTTATGCAGAGAGAGCCTTTTAGACTATAAAAGAACAAATAAGTTAATCTTATAATAAGTAAGATATAAAATAACCTCGATGTATCTTGATCTTGATATTGAGGATTACAAACTTCATCTTTTCTTTTATAATCCTTTAGTTTGATGATATCTTGTTCTCATATTCCTTCTCATCAATAACATTAAACTTATTAATGGTACATTTGCTTTGTTATCATCAAAATATTAATCGTAGCATCCTGTGGGTCAACAATATTGAATCCTTTACTCATCTCTTTTTTAACTATAGGCTTTTGCAATGACTATAGGATAAAGTTCAAGCCCTATGCCTCATTCATAGGAAGTGTTTGAACTACATGGATATGTTAAAATGGATAAGGAATGAAAATTCAATCTTTAAGGGAGTCTGTGATCATCATTATCCTAGGAACAACCATTTATAAGATAAGGTCGAATTGAAATAACAAAAGTTTCAATGGTTGTAAGAACACCAAAGAGGGAGTTCTAAGGGAAATCATACAAAGAGTTAGAGAACATATCTCACTTTACCAAAAAGTGAGAAGTTGTCATCTAAATTTGGAATCTATATTAAGAATCCCTAGCCAAGATGCTACAATCTGACTTGGATAATATACAGATTAAAAGCATGACAATATAGGGAGTGGAGGTTACAATACTCCCATATATAATTACTATTCTAGTGGAAAAGGTGAAATATAAAGATATCCCATATCATGCATACCAATAAATACCACATTATTGAGTAACTGACAAGTAAAAGGATAAGGAACATATACCGAATGCAGTATCCAATAAGGGGAAGGTCCTATTTAAGTACAGATTAGAGCACTTATGTTGGCAACCATGGTAAATCTTCGTCTGAAGTAGGTATCCCCTGCTCTAAATTGTTCAAGCAATAATTTAAAGAGCATAAGGTTAATAATGTGGAGAGGAAACTTTTCACATGTAAACCTTTCAAAGGGCTTACGTCCAAAGATCTTTTAGGTGGTGAATAGATAATGGTACATCCATGTGTTGAAAATTGCTAGTTAATTTAGCAAGTGGTTGGTTTAGAAAATTTATCCATAGTATATGAACCAATTTTTTTGTAAAAACCTTGATTTTCACACTTTAATGCAATTTTTTTAACTTCTAAAAAAAATCAAAGTTGACAAAAATATTTTTAGATTTAATTGAATTTAAAATTTATGCAATATCTAATTAGATTTGTTATAGAACTTTTATACCAAAATAATGGTATGATTTAGAGAATTCTTTAGTACAAAAAGACTAAGATGTTAAAAATGTCACCAATTCGTATCACCTCCAGTCATAATCTAACATAAAGTACATCAACTTAGCATAGGTTTATTGAAAGAAATTTTGGGTTTAATTCATCAAATTTTTATTTATTTTAAAGTGAATTCAATTTAATCATGAAATTGAAATATAGTTTCTATATCAAAGGTACTATGATCTAGCACTTGATGTTCTAAATTTTTGTATAAAAAATTATAGTTTTGTTATGTTCAACCAATACAAGAAAAAAGCCCTTATCAACGAGTTCAAAGTTGAATGACATACAAATCTATTCAAACAAAAGGGGTAAGCTTTGAGCCAAGTTAGACTAAAAAGAGATATCAAGTTGCAATATTTGAAAAAGTATTATTTATTTATGATCTTTATTATTCATTGTTTGAAACAAAAATTTTAAAGTACATATGCATTTATACATAACATTTTATAAAAATAAATAAGTTATAATTACCATTATTGTAATAATGACTATAAAAGGATATGAATTATTTTTAAAAATTATAATGTATAAGTCATAAAAATTTTAAATTTAAAAAATAACCAAATTAGATTATAATATTTTATCATAATTTAATTTAATTTTAATTTAGACATTTTAGCACATTAAAAAACCCTATTAATTTATAAATGTTCAATTTAAACATTAACTTAACTTTTTTGTCAATTTGTTGTTATAAAAATATATGTGAGTTTTTTTGTGTACTCCTTGTCAAATGTGCATCTTACATATTAAATGGGGTCAAAAATTATATAAACAATTTGTTAGCACCACTCCACTCACACAGCCCACTAAGCCCATCCAAACCTACATCCGTAGGGGTAAGATGGGTAAGGGAGCAAATGCCACATAGGCTAAGTTAGTTATGGGGAGAGGTTGTAGGAAGGAGGGTACGGGAGAGAGGATATAGAGTACTCTATTAGTGGGGGGGGATATTGTTATTCATACTGGAATATACAGATATTGTATAGGCTTGGGACTGTCTTTCAAGAGGTATTCTATTACAGAATCTATAGCATACGTAAATAATACAACCTCAGTTGAAATCTCTATCGATTGGTGCTTTCATTGAGAGACCAAGGGAGTAGAGGTTGTATGCCAACTAGAATGGAGAATAGAGTATCGGCAGTAGAGGGACTGATTAAATCACATGACACCACCTTGAAGGATCTTCAATCGCAGTTGAGTTCTCTGATGGCAAGCATGGAAACGTTGGCCAAATCGCAAAGCCTGCTTCAGTCGGAAATGCAGGACGGATTTCAATCCTTGTTGGCTAGAAATACGCAGAAGCAGAAAGTAGGAGAAGAAGGAGAACCATCGATGCTTACCCATAATGCATCATCCTCAGTAGGTGGCAATAGGCCAGCACCACCTTCTTCAGCTGCTACCGGTAACGACAGAGTCCCAAGTGGACCGATGAGAGTTGGCCAGCGTCGACAGGGTGACAGTAGTTTTTCGGTGGCCACAGATCGTGCATGGGATGAATATAAGAACGTAGCCCGACGTGTTAAGCTACCCACGTTCCATGGAGACGACCCATTTGCTTGGGTCACACGAGCTGAATCATATTTCATGATTCACGAGATTCCATAGGAGTTGCGACTGTCCATGGTCCAGATATGCATGGAAGGGACGACGCTATATTGGTTTATGAACCTGCGGGAACTCGACCCGCTGATGACATAGGAACGGTTTAAACAAGCCTTGTTCGAACGTTATGGAGGAAGGGATGATGGCGATCAAATTGAACAGCTGAAATCGATCTTTCAGCGTTCTTCGGTGGATGAGTACGTTGATGAGTTTGAGAAAGTAGCATCGCAGATTGGTCACCACCCTAACGACTGGTACATAAGCTGCTTCCTAGGTGGGTTACGGGAAGAAGTGAAGAACCAGGTACTCACCCACGATCCACCGACCCGAGTCCGACTCGTCTCAGTCGCAAGAAAAGTTGAGAGAGAATTGATTGGTGAAGGCATGATTCGGACAGGAGAAGGGAGGAGAAAGTTCGACAGCTCCCACGCTACTTTTGGACACCGAACTGGACATTCCAATACATATCGTCCAGCTCAACATACCCATGCGGTGGGAACTATTAAAAATGAGGGTAAGGAGACCACCCACCAACAGAAGGGCCCTACCACTGAAGGCCACCGAACAGGAAACACTAAGTGGAGAGGAACACGTAGCCTAACTTACGATCAGTTGATGGAAAGGAGAGCCAAGGGCTTGTGCTTTAAATGTGGGCAGACATTCGGACCCCTTCATCGTTGCCCAAATAAAGAGTATAAGGTGGTAATTTGGGAAGGGGATGAAGTTCAGACTGAAGGCAACAGCCAAGAGGAACCGATGGGAGTTGAACAGATGGGAGCCAAGCAACAGGAAAATTGGGAACTAGTGTGCAACGTGGTAGAGTTCAGAGAACTAGGGAGAGACCAATCCTCATCCCCAAAATCCATGGTTTTAATCGGTAAGTTGAATGAGATGTCAATTGTTGTTATGGTGGATAGTGGTGCTAGCCACAATTTTGTGTCTAGGAGGTTGGTTCAAGCTATGGACCTAGTTGTTACTTCAACAAGAACTTTTGGAGTAAGGTTGGGGGATGGTCATCGTTCCTTTTCACAAGGGGTTTGCAGGGGAATTAAACTGAAGATGGATGGGGAAGAATTTCAACTGGATACTTATGTGTTTGATACAGGAGGGCCTGATCTGATTTTGGGAGTGGCATGGCTTGAAACCTTAGGGATAGTGAGGGTTGATTGGAAAAATATGTGTATGACTTTTGATCATGGGGGGACCGAAGTAACCTTGCAGGGATCAACATGCACAATTCTTCTTCCCATGCATTACAACAGATTTTGAAGCATCAAGAGTTAGAAGTGGAAGGGCTGTTGTGGTCTCTGAAAATGGGCAGAAGCATGTCTGATCAAGTGAAGGCCTTAGATGGAAATCAGCAGGAGGGATTGGGGGTTATCTTAGACAGATTTGGGACAGTTTTCCAGGAAATAGAAGGGTTACCTCCTAAAAGGGAACATGATCATGCAATTATTTTGAGGGAAGGAGCAGAACCAGTTAATATCCGTCCATATAGGTATGCAAACCACCACAAGGATGAGATTGAAAAACAGATTCAGAAACTACTCACTACTGGAGTAATAAGGCCGAGTAATAGTCCTTTCTCTAGTCCGGTTATTCTTGTAAAAAAGAAGGACGCATCATGGCGAATGTGTGTAGACTACCGAGCTTTAAATAAGCTTACCATTCTAGACAAGTTTCCCATTCTAGTAGTGGATGAATTGATGGAAGAGTTACATGGTGCTAGATATTTTTCAAAGGTGGATTTGAAGTCTGGTTTCCATCAAATTAGAGTTCGTGAGGAGGACATTTATAAAACTAGATTCCGGACCCCATGAAGGACATTATGAGTACCTTGTGATGCCCTTCGGTCTTATGAATGCCCCTACTACATTCCACCATGAACTCGATTTTTAAGCCTCTATTACGGAAGTTTGTCCTAGTTTTCTTTGATGATATTCTTGTTTATAGTGCCGATTGGAATCAGCACTTAGAGCACTTGACTTATGTGTTGCAACTGCTCTTGGATAACCAGCTGAAGGCAAATCAGAAGAAGTGTATTTTTGGACAACAATCAGTGGAATATTTGGGGCACATTATATCCCATGAAGGGGTAGCAATGGATCCTTCAAAAATCAAAAGCATTTTGGAGTGGCCCATTTCTAAGAATCTCAAAGGAGTGAGAGGTTTCCTAGGCCTCACAGGCTATTACTGTAAGTTTTTCCAAGATTATGGGAGAATAGCTAAACCCCTTACTGATCTTACAAGAAAAGATAACTTCAGATGGGGAAAGGAAGCCCAGTTAGCATTTGAGGAGCTGCATAAGAAGATTACTTCAGCCCCAGTTTTGGCATTACTTGACTTCTCCAAGGAGTTTTCAATCGAGTGTGATGCTTCTGGAAGAGGGTTAGGGGCTGTTCTCACTCAAGGGAGTCGTCCATTGGCATTTTTTAGCAAAGCTTTGGCTGAATCAACTTACTCCAAGTTAGTCTATGAGAAAGAGGTGATGGCAGTGGTGATGGCTATTCAACATTGGAAACACTTTCTGATTGGAAGGCACTTTAAGGTTTATACTGACCATAAAAGCTTGAAACATTTGTTAGATCAGCGTATCCCTTCTATAGACCAACAATGTTGGCAAGCAAAACTATTGGGACTGGATTTTGAAGTTATTTATAAACCAGGGAAGCAAATGGAGCAGCCAATTCCCTTTCCATGGTTGAAGATGATAAGATACTATTTGCTGCCATTTCAGCTCCTTTTTGGCTTGACATGGATGTGGTGAAAAGGGAAATCAAGGAGGACTCCAGGTTAAATTCGATTATGGCAGCACTCCAAGCAGACTCCACTTCCAAACCTGATTTTCACACCAGGGATGGTTTATTGTTTTACAAAAACAGGCTGGTTCTCTCATCTACTTCGGTGTTAATTCCTAAGTTCCTACATGAGTATCATGCATCACCTTTAGGGGGACATTCAGGGTTCTTAAAAACCTATAAGAGGTTAGCTGGTGGATTGTTCTGGTTAGGAATGAAGTCTTCTATTCAAAGGTTTGGGAAGGAATGTGTTATTTGTCAGAAGCACAAGTACATGGTAATGTCTCCGGCTGGTCTTTTACAACCCTTGCCTATACCTCAGCTGATTTGGGAGGAGGTTTCCACGGAATTTATCACAGGCCTTCCTAAATCCCATAGGTATGAAGTAATTTTGGTGGTGGTTGATCGTTTGTCTAAGTATGCTCACTTCTCATTGCTTAAACATCCCTATACAACTAAGAATGTAGCTGAAACATTTACCCGTGACATAGTAAGATTACATGGCATTCCTAGTTCCATCATCAGTGATAGAGATCCACTTTTTACTAGCAACTTTTGGAAGTAGCTGTTCAAGTTGCAAGGAACGGTATTAAAGATGAATTCCTCTTACCATCCTCAAACGGATGGACAAACCGAGGTAGTCAATAGGTGTATTGAGACTTATCTACGTTGCTTCACATCGGAGCAACCTAAGGGCTGGTCAATTTGGTTGGCATGGGCTGAATATTGGTATAACACCAACTATCATGTTTCTACTGGACGGACTCCTTTTGAAGTAGTATACGGTCGTCTTCCACCAACCTTGCTACATTTTACTCAAGGCGAAACTCAAGTAGAATCAGTGGCTTTAGCTTTAGTGGATAGAGATGAAGCATTGAGACAACTAAAGCACAACCCAGCAAGAGCACAAGCCATGATGAAGAAATCAGCTGATATTCACAGGAGGGAGGTGCAGTTTCAGGTGGGTGACTTGGTGTTTGTTAAACTAAGGCCCCATAGGCAACTCTCGGTAGCTAGGAGGATCTGTCCTAAGTTGGCAGCAAGGTACTATGGGCCTTTCAAGATCATTGGGAAGGTGGGAATGGTTGCTTACAAGTTACAACTTCCTCCTTCAGCCAAGGTTCACCTGGTTTTCCATGTCTCTCAGCTGAAGAAAGCCCTAGGCAACCATTCAGTGGAGCAAACTCTTCCCAAAGGGTTGGAGGTAGATGAGGGAGATTTGGCTGAACCTGAAGCAATCTTGGCTTCTCGCATATCCAAGTCCAAGGGTGGCAGTACCCTTCAGTGGTTGATTCGGTGGAGGGGCAAACCAGCAGAGGAAGCAACTTGGGAGGATGCGGACTTCATTAAGGGGCAATTCCCTTCCCTCCATCTTGAGGACAAGGTGTTAGTTGAGGAGGAGGGAACTGTTAGCACCACTCAACGCACACAGCCCACTAAGCCCATCCAAACCTACATTCGTAGGGGTAAAATGGGTAAGGGGGGCAAATGCCACATAGGCTAAGTTAGTTATGGAGAGAGGTTGTAGGAAGGAGGGTACGGGAGAGACGATATAGAGTACTTTGTTGGTGGGGGGGAGGACATTGTTATTCATACTGGAATATACAGATATTGTATAAGCCTGGGACTGTCTTCCAGGAGGTATTCTATTACAGAATCTATAACATACGTAAATAATACAACCTCAGTTGAAATCTCTATCACAATTTTTCTTCTCTCTCTCTCTCTCTCCTCGATCTCTCCTCACTCTCTTTCATTCCCTTTAACTTCTCTACTTATCATTTCTTCTCTCTGTGCTTCTCTTTAAAAATATTCTAGAATCGGCTTAATATAGTCATAGGTACTGATGCAAAGGTGACTAGCTGTACACATACTCATACTCATCAATCAAGTAGACATTATTTTGATAAAATATTTTATGATGAAGGTATATTTAATTATTTACTAATTATTACCATTTGCTTAATATTTCTTTAATTTTAATATCATAATATCAAATATAATACTTCTATATATAAAAGAAGTGATGCAAACTATTGACGATCCTAACATTTAGTTACTCTTCCTAGTCTCCACTCTCTCAACTCCCCACACTCCACTCTCACAATCCCAATCCAGATGTTATTTCATGATTTTATCTTGAATTTATGAAAATTGTATCATTTAAAAATTTTGGATAAACATTTTGTAAATTATGTCATCAATTAATAAATTTTGTTCTTATAATCAATTAAGTGAATTTATCACTTTATATATAGTTTTGTTTCTTAATTTCCTATAATCCTTTCCTCCTTCATTAATGAATTTGTTTCATCTTATTTATTTTATCAATATATGTACAGTTTATATATTCATTCATTATAAAATCTTAATTTTTATTAATCAATTAAAATTTGTAACTTCAATTAATTGAATTGATCACTTTACATTTTTTTCATTTCCTATAACTATATCCTTCTCCATTAATAAATTTGATTTTATCTTATTCATTTTATCAATATACGTATGTTCTATATATTCACTAATTATAAAATCTTAACTTTTATTAATCAATTGAAGTTTGTAACTTCAATTAATAGAACTAATTGCTTTATATATAATATTTTTTCATTTCCTATAATCATATCTCCTTTATTAATGAATTTAGTTATATATTATTCATTTAATCAATATATGTTTGTTTTATATATTTATTCATTATAAAATCTAAATTTTTATTAATCAGTTGAAATTCAGAATTTCAATTAATTGAATTGATCACTTTATACATAATCTTTTTTTCATTTCTTATAATTCTATCCTCTTTTATTAATGAATTTGGTTTCTTATTCATTTTATCAATATATGTATGTTTTATATATTCATTCATTATAAAATCTTAATTTTTATTAGCTAATTGAAATTTGTAAATTCAATTGGTTTTCATCTTATTAATTTTATCAATATATATACGTTTTATATATTCATTCAATATAAAAACATCAATTTTATTAATCAATTGAAATTCCTTACTTTAATTAATTGAATTGATCATTTTATATATAATCTTTTTTTCATTTTCTAAAATGCTATCCTTTCCTTTAATGAATTTTGTTTTATCCTATTCATTTTTATCAATATATGTGCCTTTTTTATATTCATCCATTATAAAGTGTTATTTTTATTAATCAATTGAAATTCATAACTTTAATTAATTGAATTGATTACTTTATATACAATCTTTTTTTGCATTTCTTATAAGGCTAGTTTCCTTCATTAATGAATATGGTTTCATCT